>JAQZBX010019741.1:0-33555 GCA_029593785.1 Cabassous unicinctus | reverse complement strand
AAGGTACCAGGGGCCGGGGAATGAACCCGGGACCTTGTATGTGGGAAGCTGGCGCTCAACCGCTGAGCCACATCAGCTCCCCTGAGTTGGTTTTTAGATTTGTTTTTGCTTGTTGTTTCCGTTTTCGTTAGGAGGCACTGGGAATGGAACCCAGGACCTCCCATATGGGAGGCAGGCGCTCAGCTGCTTGAGCCACATCTGCTTCCTACTGTATTAGTTTTACCAAAAGTATAAGTTCTAAATTTCCCCAAATCAGTTTGTTAACTTCTTTGGGATAAGAATAAAACATATTCTTTTGAATGTGAGAATTAAAATTTACTGAAACTAAGATCTGTAAAAAATAATTGTTGAACTTGTTTGATTTAATGTAAACTTTACTTGACTCCTTTACTTTAAAAAAATACTTCTTATCTTGCTTTTTATCCCAATGTTTATGTCCCATTACCTTAGTTTGGTTCATATTATGGGCCACTTTGAGCTCTTGGTGTTAATTGGGGGAGGGAGAGGCTGTCAGGTAACATTTCCCTGTTTTCTCATTAAATCCTTGAAAAACTGGTAATAAGTTAAGCTTGAGTTTTTTAATGAGTAGCTAGCAAAGTCTTTTTATTTATGTTGCCTCTAAATAGAAAATTAGGATGAATGTTGTTAAATAATGCACATGTAGCTCAGTGGTGAGCACATGCTTCACATGTACGAGGTCCTGGGTTCATTTCCAGTACCTCATAAATAAATACATTCATAAATACATACATACATACATGCATACAGTAAGCTGGAGAAAGTTCTCAGCCAGCTGTTAAGCAAAACTGTGAGAAAGTTAGAAGAAAACTGTTTTGTTTTGTTTCTTCAGTTTCTCAAGTTAACTTACTGTTTTTTTGAAAGACTGAATAGAGAAAGTAGGAAAGAAACAGCCCACTTCCTATGTCTGCATCCTGGCTTCTTTCTCATAAGCGCCACACTCAGTGAAATTGTATTGGTGAAAAAGGATTTGCTGTTTTCTTATCATATGTTAACTATTGGGAATTTCTTTTCCCAACAAAGATGGCAGTTCTTTTGAGACTATGATAAATAAAGGAAGCTTGAGCAAAAGTCCAGTAGGCATGGGCACCCCACATTAGAAGTATTTTTAGGTGGAGAGATGACAACTTCTGTCTTGATCTGTTCTATAGAAGAGCAAGTGGAACCCTCTTTTCTGGACTACAGCGCCCTATGCTTAACAATGCCTATTGACAAAATCAGCCTCATAATTGACATATTAGACTCGAGCACCATGCTTTTTGCCCCAGTGCCTCCAGTTTCGTGAACAGGGGAACATCAATTTCACAGGACAAGAATTGTTTTGTTCACTGTTGTAAACCCAGCACTTAGAATAATGTCTGGTACCCCCATAAGTACTCAGTAAATAGTCGTTGAATAAATGAATAAATGAAAGGGGGAAGGGAAGGAGTGATGGGCAAGGCAAAGATCATTGGGTGCCTTGAGACTTGCAGAAAATACTTTTCTAATATAATCCTTTGATTATTATTTTTGCCTCAAGATAAACTAAATATTGGCAAGAGGAAACGAAATGAAGATGAGGAGGTTCCACTAGGTGTGGAGATGGCAGAAAATACTGACAACCCACTAAGATGCCCAGTCCGACTTTATGAGTTTTACCTATCAAAATGGTAAGTGATCTTCCTCTGCACTAGTTACAACACACTTCAAAAAGGAGTTAACAAATTTTGGATTTCAGATGCTTAGACATCAGAAATCTAGCTGGCCTCTGACTTTAGACAAGGATTTATCTCTAATTTCATTCTTTTCCCATTTTTATATCTGTCTGGATTGTTGAACCAAGAAATAAATTGTCTTGTCTTGATTTTTTCACAAAAATCTCTTCAAAAGTAAGAATCACTTGAATTGTTTGATCTTTACAACTGTTACTCAGCATTTACTTTATATCTAAATGCAGTGATTTTATTATTTATGTAGAAAAGGAATTTAGAAGAGAGCTTATATTGCTAACCTACAAACAAGAAAACTTTATTTTTAAAGAATTGGAATTTTTGAGTGGGCCTTTTCTTATACAAACTTTATGATTTTAGAGTTGTAAGATCCATGCTAAAGCATTTTTTTTTCTCAAAAAAATATAATGACCAAGTTTGCCTTTTGATAATATGTATTGAGTGTCCTTGAGGTTCATCCCAAGATACTGGGCATTGAGGATATGTGGTTCTCAGCCATAGTGTCACATGTGAGTTGAATTTTTTTTTTGTTATTCCTAATGTTTTAAGTAACAAAGCTTGTAAAGGATTTACACTTTGACATATTAACATTATACTCACTTCCAACCCAGTTTGGTTTCTTGAGTGTGTGAGGAAAGATAGGTAGTTACAGGTTACTCCTTGGGGAAAAATACCCATAAACCTATTCATCCCTGTGGGTGTGTTGCTTATCTATGAGGTAAGTCACAGTGGGAAAAAGTTGAGAGCCATTATATTAAAAAATAGTTACATATTTTCTATACTCTCTGATTCCCAATTTCCTTTTTTTTTCCCCCCCTATGGATAGTTCTGAAAGTGTGAAGCAGAGGAATGATGTGTTTTACCTTCAACCTGAGCGTTCCTGTGTCCCGAATAGCCCCATGTGGTACTCCACATTCCCGATAGACCCTGGGACCCTGGACACCATGTTAACACGTATTCTCATGGTGAGGGAGGTACATGAAGAACTTGCCAAAGCCAAATCTGAAGACTCTGATGTTGAATTATCAGATTAAAATGGAAGTGAGGTTCCTATTTTCATACATATTGGTATGCACCAAACTGTGAATGCATCCAGCTGTTGCCCAAGTCCTCCTGACTTGATTATAAGATAATGGAAAACAGACAACTCGTGAACCAGTGTGGATGTACAAATGAAAATTGAAGGAAAGAATATGAACTGAGAAATTTTGTTCTTTGGCAGTGATACATAGTTCTTAGACATCTTCAGAATGACTAACCAGTTTCTCTGAGTGGTGCATAATCTTACTTTGGGAATAACAAATCGTGGAATATTTTTAAGGAAACCTTGTATAAAACTCAACCATAGTAACCTTAGACCTTAGAGAGTTAGCTTTGGAGTGAAACCTTGGCTGCACTAGACAACTTGGGCAAGCCCTATGTAAAAGTCAGAAGTCAGTACAGAGCTAAAAGTGACATCAGATGAGGACTGTGGGACCCACACTTTAAGAACCAATAAAAATACTCAACTTTTTTTAAAAGGTAGAGAGTAAAGTGGTCTTGATTTTGATTTTCACTGCCAAGCCAATTATGTGAAGGATAGAAGCCTTTGGTGCTTTTGCCATGGACCCCTCACATCAAGGAAAAAGGCCTTCATTGCTGTTAACACAATAATGTTTCCCTTTTGCTTTTTGGATCTAGCCTTCTTGGGTGTGGGTAAATAAAGGTAAAGGGAATGAAATCCGCAAACTGATTATGCACACAGAAAATCTATGGAACCCATTAGACTCCAAGTGTCTTGAGTTGTTTGTGAAAACCCACTAAAATGCCCATTTCTCTGGGTGTCACCCTTTATTGCTGCTGTCTCATAGCATGAGCGTGGTACACAGAAATGGGGGTTCTCCTTTTTTTTTTTTTCTCCCCATTTTTTCCCCCCAAATGGCAGCTTTCTTCCCATTGCTTTACCTTCCTGTTTCCCAAATAATTCCTCTTATTTTGTCTTTTGCACAAGTTTCTGGAGGCCCTGGTCATTTCAAAAAGAATAGTCTTCTCTCCCTACCCTGGCAAACCTATGGGTGATTCTACAAAGACACAGTATTACTTAGCTATCAGAAGTATGGTAGAAAAGGTCCTAGTATATTCCTTATACCCTAACAAACTTGAAAATAGGGATCCTAGGGTTAGGATATCCACAGGCAGGTCTTCTTATAGCATTATTCCAAACTCTGTCTGTTTTAGTAATTCCATGAGGATTGCAGGTCATAGGTGTGTTTGACATATCAGTCCATCGCCCTCATATTCATTCTCAGTTTCTTCCCCACAAAATTTTGAATCAAAGCTTTTATGATGCTTGCAAATCATAGAACTTCTTTAGTTGAGATAAATTTCACCCTATGATAGAGATGAGAGAAGTCTAAAAAGCCTATTAGAAATTTTAATCTTTTCAATATGTCCCATTTCCGATGGGGGTGACAGGTGTTTTTGGTTTTGTTTTTGTTTCGTTTTTCTGTTTTTAACAAATAAGTCATTTAACTTCAATAAAAAGTAGGCCTTTCGCCATTATGTACTTGATGGTTCTGTCCCTCTGCCTGTAACAAATTTCATTTTTATTACCAAGAACTGTGTGAAAGAAGTAAATCTGCCCCAATTTTGTATGATAACATCCATCTGTGTTTGTAATTTCTGACTGGAAAACTTCCTTACTTCCAGGCTTTGTTTGATATGGAGGAAAAACAATTGGATTGTCTGATAAGTCTGCCAATAAACTATCCAGAAGTATCAGGTGTAATATTCCCCACTATACGAATTTTATGGTTTGTATAAAAAATAACATTTTCCCCTTCTGTAGCTGTATGAAAAACAAATATTGTTAGCATAGTAGATAAATTGTTATAAAATATCAGAAAGAAAAAAAAAACTGTATCTTTTAACAGAGAACAACTAATACCCAGATAAATGACTGTATCAGGATTTCAATTGCATGTTAGTCCACACAGTTGCCCAGAACCCTAAATTATTAATAATTCATAAGAGAAAATGCTAATTATTGGTCATTCCTCATAAGTATAGCTGTTGATATATGTGTCAGATTATTTGCTTTTTTCATTTTATCAAAATTGTGTAAAATTACATTTTGCCCCCCAGGGGAGGGAAAAAACAACAACAAAAAAAAAACAAACAGAAAGAAACATCCTAAATCCTCCTTTCTATTTTTTTTTGGTTTTTAACCACTCTGGGGTTTACCCTTGCAGAAACCACAGAAATATTCCCTTAGAATAAAATAGCATATTCATATTTGATTGGTGAGTTATTCCTTTTCATTGTCTTGAAAGAATTTTAATTTTTTTCTATTTCACTCTATTGATACGACCCAATAGATAGTAAAATTACAAAAAAGAAAAAAGTTTCCGGAAAATAAATTATTTAGTTTTTGCTCATTCCAGTAAACATATTATTTCATTCCAGAGTCTTTCAGTTTCCTTTTTTTCCTTCAAAAGATTTGTTCCCATTTTTAGTTAATTTATTAGCTATATTCAAAATCTTAAAAGCTGGAATAATTAAGTATCATGTTTATCTTTGGTTGCAGGCAAACTATTTTGAGATTTACAAAGCTTGCATCAGTTCAACTTTAACAATTTTGAAATTATGATATTCGAATAAAGAATCTGCCCATTCTTAAGTATAAATACATACTTAAATTGGGAATGTAAGACTAAATGGCATTTACCTTTGACACCAGCGCTATCTTGGTAATTTGCAAGTTACACCTTCAAATTCCATATAGACTTTATATCCTCCTACCTGTCCTGTTGCATTCCTAATTTTATAAAACAGGAGTTTTCCAAAAAGTCTAAAGTAAAATGAATTTCTATTAATGAATTCCAGTTTTCTATTATAAAGCTTTCCATATGAATAAAAAAGTCCCTTGTACTGAATTGAAATTTTAGGAAAAAATTAATAATATCCTTAATTCCTCTATATTAGTAGTACGTGTTTCTCATCATAGTTTATTTAACATCATTAAAAAATAATAATTGAGAGGCACTGTTATACATAGTGCAAAGATCATAGGCCTTGGAGCCTAGTCTTTCCACTTAACCGGTTATGTAACTTTTAAGTAAATTATTTATCCTGTGTTGCCTCATTTTTCTCATCTATAAAGTGGGAATAGCAATAACTCTCTTATAAATTGTTGAGCCTGACTCATGATAGGCTTTCAAATGTCAGTTTGATATCAATAATGATCAACATTACAAAAGTCCATCCGCATACTTCAATATATTGATAAAGGAAAGAAATCTGTGATTTTATCAGTAGATACAGAAAAAACATTTGAAAAAATTTTTCTTTTTTTCTTTTTTAATTGTGGGAAAACTCTTAGCAATCTACGGAACTTCTTTTACTTGGTAAATTTATATACCTACATTTTGAGATTAAGAACAAGATAATTGTACAACCATATCCACTCTCCTACTTCTTCCTTTAGAAATAGAATACCCAAAGTTTTAGCTAGATACGTGGCTGCCTCGGTAAGAGATTATATTTTCCAGACTACCTTGCCACTAGATGTGAACATATGACCAAGTTTTGACCAATGGGATGGAAATGGAAGTGAAGGTGCAACTTCCAGGCCACGTCCTTAAAAAGAAAATGCTTGCCCTCTTCTGATTTCCCCTTTCCTGTGGGGTAGCATGTGAATGTGGTCATGGCAAACCAGTTTTGCCCATATGGGAAAGGGCAATGCACCAGGAGATGGAAGCACAATAACCTTATGAAGCAGAGCCACCTATCTCCTGGACTGCCTACTAGCTCAGACTTAAACAAGAAAAAAAATGAACCTTCTATCTTATGTAAGCCATTGTTATTTGGTCTCCATTGAAGCAGCCAGAATCCTAACTAGTACACCACTATGCCCACTCACACATTACTGCTTAACATAGAACCAAAAATTCTGATCAAGTCTGTGAGGAAAGAAAAAGAAATGAGAGGGGGTGGATGTGGCTCAAAAGGTTGGGTGTCCATCTCCCATATGGAAGGACCTGGGTTTGATCTCCGGGACCTCCCGGTAAAATAAAGAAAAATATAGAAGGCACGCGGGCGAGCCATCAGGCCCCACATGCGAGCATGCCAGGCCCCGCCGAGCCACGCAGCAAAATGATGATGTAACAGGAGAGTTATACAAGGGAGAGCCAAGACGAGACACACTAGAAAACCAGGAACTGATGTGGCAGAATGCCTCTCTCCCACATGGGAGTTTCCCAGGATCGAATCCCAGTGAAGACAGGAGGAGAAGGATGAGAAGAGGGGGTAGGAAACAGACATTTTCCAATTCTGGGAAACAGAATTGTCCAGCAAATGGTCACAAAACAGCAAAAACGGGAGGAGCAGGGTGGGGTTAAAATGGATAAAAAATAAATCTTTAAAAAAGAAAGAAATGAGATACCACTGTTGGAAGGTGAGAAATAAAACTGTCATCATTTTTATTGAGTCATTCAGGTGTTCGGGAACATCTATATTCAAAAATCAAGAGAATCAAAAAGCTATTACAACAAAACAAGTTCAGGAAAGAATGCTAGATAAATAAGTTTATAAAATTTCTATGGTTTTTCTACAAGAACAATAATCAATTAGATAATATAATTAAAAGGAAAAAGTATTCACAATAGAAACAAAAACTATAAAGTATTTAGTAATTAAGTAATATGCAAGACCCCTGCATTTGTTTTAGTAGATGGTGTTGGAAAACTGGCTTATTACATGGAGAAATGAGAATCCCTGTCTAGCATTATGTCCAAAGATAGATTAAAGGTCTAAGTGTGAGTGAAAGGTAAAATTATAAAAAATAATAGAAAATATAGGTGAATATTATTGTGATCTAGGGGAGAAGAGTTTAAATAAAATCCCTAAAGCATAAACCATGTGGGAAAAATAAAAAAGGTAAATTTTATTAACATTAAAGATTACTTTCAATAAAGAATAAAGATAACAAATAAGACTCATAGAAGGTATTTGCAATGTTAAAACCAACAAAGGGTTTGTATCTAGAATATAGAAAAACCTGCCAAATCACCAAGAAATCTGAACAAAAGATATAGGTAGTTCATGGAAGAGAAAACTAAAAGGGTAGCATATATGAAGAGATGCTTAAAGTCATAATCGAGATTTTTTAAAGAGCTATCACTTTACACCTTTAAGAATGGCTAAAATAAGAAAATGCCACGTGTTGATGGGGATGCAGATATATTAAAAACCTTACACATTTCAAGAGTGAATGCAGACAAATGTAGACTGGTATTGCCATTCTGGAGAGCAATCTTAATCTTTATCAAGATAAGAAAGTTCAATAGATTGAGATTCTCCAATCCCCATTAAATAACAGATGAACATTAGCAAATGCTTTTTTTCTGTATCTATAAAATCATATAATTTTTATCTTTATTCATTTAGTGAAATACACTCATGGATTTTTCTGATGCTGAACCATCCTTGCATTTCTGATTAAATCCTAATTGGTCATGATGTATGTTTTTTAATAAACTATCAGATTAGATATATAGTCTTTATCAAGTTAAGGGCATTTCTTTCTATTCCTAGTTCAATACTAGTTTTTCTTTTATTTAAGAAATAAGTTTTGGGAGTGGATGTGGCTCAAGTGGTTTAGTGCTTGCCTCTCACTTGGGAGGGTCCCGGGTTAGGTTCCCATTGCCTCCTGAAAAAAAAAAAGAAAACAACAAGCAAAACAAAAAAAAAACAACTCAGGAAAGCCAATGTGGTTCAGTGGTCGAGCGCCAGCTTCCCACATACAAGGTCCCAGGTTCATTCCGCAGCCCCCAGTTGCTCAAAAATAATAATAATAAGGTTTAAACTTATCAAATATTTCTTTTTCATCTAGAATGTTCATTATGATATTTTTCCACCTTTATTAATGTTGTGAAGCATATGGATAGATTTTCTAATGTTGAACTGTTAATGCATTCCTTAGAAAAACTATTGCTGATTTTTTAAAAATATCTGTTAGATTTCAGCTAATATTTTACTTAGTTTTTGTTTTCTTTTTTGTTTTTGTATCTACTGTCACAAGTGAAACATTCTATAAAGTTTTGTGTGTTTTTTGTTTTTTTTTTTTTCTTGAATTCTCCTTATTTGGTTTTGGAATCAATTATGATATCTCAAAAAGAGCTGGGCAGTTATTACTCCAATTCCATTTTGTGGAACAATTTTTATAAAAGCTGTTCTTGAAAGTATAGTCAAACTGTAAAACATTTCATTCTGGTATTTTGTTTTTTAATTCCTTTAAGAATGTCTTTGCCATTTTAATTTACTTAATACTCATTGGACTATACAAGTTTTTGATGTCTTGCCAATTTGGACATTTTATATTTCTCTACAAGTTTCTCAGTTCCATGTACATTTTCAGATTTATTAGCATATAGTTCATGTATTTCCTTTCCTCATTCTATATTTTGTTATTTTTATTTGCATCTTCTTTTTTCCTGATTAGTCTAATAATCTTTTATAAGAACCAGCATTTGGTTTTGTCAGCCTACTCTATTTTTGGTTCTCTATTTCATTTGTTTGTTTGTTTGTTTATTTTTATAGAAGGTACCAGGGATTGATCCCAGGACTTCGTACATGGGAAGCAAGCACTCAACCACTGAGCTGCATCTGCTCCCAAATGAGAGTTGGTTTTCCAGGGATCCAACCTGGGACCTCGTACATGAGAAGCAGACACTCAACCACTTGAGCTACATCTGCTCACCATTTCATTTACTTCTAACTTTATTATTTTCTTCTCTTTCCCTAGGGTTTTTCCGGTTACTCGTTCTTTAAATTAATTGAATTTTGAATGATTGGTTGATGTATTAATTTTTCTTATTAATTCCTGAAAATGATGTCTTAAAAATGAAAAATGATTTCAAATCTATCATTTTCCCCTCTGAATACTGCTCTAGTTGTGTTTCCAGGCTCAACCATAATGATAGTATCAATCCGTTCTAGGTATTTTCTCATTTCCTTTTTTAACCCAAGGGTTGATCTATCCCCCACTTTCCCTGTCTGCAATTCTGTCAGTTTTCAGGCTGTGTTTAAAGTATACAGATATTCATTCTATTTATATTTTCTTGATTCATTTTCTTTCTTGTGTATAATCTCCCATCTTTTTTTTTTTGCATTGAATTCTGTTTTATCAGATATTATAAATATTGCTTCCCTAGCTTTCTCTTGGTTAATAATTGACTGACGTTCTTACTACAGTTTTTGCTCTAAATTTTTTTTTTTTTAATCCATGCTAAGAGTCTTAAATTTTTTAATTCTTTATATCAGTGTGGACTCATTGATTCCTGTTGTATTCATTAGGTTGTAACCTGATACTCTCATTATTTTGATACTCACATTGCCCTGGATTTGCCAAGGAAAGCCTGGTCTAGGTGGCTCCTCTGTCCTTTGACATTCCCCATTATTTTTCGGCATTCACTTACAAGATGTGCCAGGATTATTTTGTACTTTCTCTGCCCCAGCCTTGGAATCAGCCATCTCTCTCCATGGAGCCCTGATGCCTATTAGCACTTAGTGTGTTCATTTCTACTCAAGTAAAATTGCTTTTAGGCTCTCAGTGAATAGAGCTATGGATGAATGAATGAATGAAGATATATGTGGGTGTGTATATATATTAAAAGCTAAATATACATACATATAACTAAATGTATGAAACCAGTGAATTTTTAACAAACTTGTCTAAGATGGGGGCCTCAGAATCTGACTTGGCAGAGTATCGCTTTGAGGAGCACACCCTGGGAAACAGTGATGGTGAGATTTTATGAGTTGTGTCAACATCCACCAAGGTCTTTCTTTTGTACCATTCCTTCAAATAAAGTACTTTGTAGCCCCCCTCCCCCCCCCAAAAAAAAAACAACTATGAGTTAATACTAATTCTTCCTAATTGAATTCAACACTCAGGGTTCTTTCCAGCCTTCCCTGAACCTTTCCACTTTTTAAGCCTTTCTCAAACAGTGAATAGTTTGGCTCCCATTATCCTCAATATATTTACTTAACCACTTAACTTGTTGGCATAATGTAATCAATCTCCTAACGGTATCAACCACTTCTACCCCACTTGCTCTGCTGCTGAGCCTGTGCTTCACGTGGCACCCATACCACCGTTTTTCCATGGGTTCTGGGCACATTGATGCCTCCATGCAGCCCTGCTTCCTTGAACAGCACTGTTTCCTCACAGGGAAGGGAAATGTAGATGGGAAGGAAAGGAGTTAGATTTAAGATGTTAAGTTTAAGATGTTTACATTAACTGCAATTGCTATTAGGATTTATTTCTGCTGTTATTTCACAGTTCCCACTTACTGTACTTTGTTTTTTTTCCCTTGCTTTCCATTGAATAGCAGATTTTCTTCTACCCGTTTAAAAGTGTAATACATTCTACTTTTATTTTTATTGATGTCACTCTTGATACCTATAATCATGTTTGTTTACCAGTATTGGATTCTTAGACTTATCATCTAAATCTTCCTATTAAGACAAGTCTTTATTATATTATTATGCTCTTTTGGTCTTGCCCACCCTTACCATGTTGATACATTTTTTAAGAATTTTAGTTCTGGGTTAATATACTTCAATTTTGTTGTTGTTGTTTGCTTCTTTTCTCTGGTCCTACCTGTTTTAGACTCCAAACTTTGCCAAAGTTTTTGCTCAATTCAGCTCACCCTTAATTCCTATCTCCTCCCATGTCTAAATTTATTTTTACTTGACCATTTTTTTCCAAGAATATTTTCAAAATGGATCTTTTGTGAAGAAACTTCTGAAGCCTTGTATACCTAAAAATATTTTTTAGTACACTCATGTTCAAATGAGTGTTTCTCTTGATATAAATTTTATGTTCAAAGTTCTTTTATTTCAGCACTTTGAAAGCATTATTCCTTTGTCTTTTTTCATCTAAGGATCCTGTTTAAAAAGCCTGATGTCAATATATTCTTGTTTCTTTGTAGTTGATCTGCTGTTTCTTTCTGGGAGCTTTCAGAATTTTTGCTTTGTCTTAGATGATCTTAAAATATCTTTTACTACAGTATATGTGGTTGTACCTTTTCCTTATTCACTGGTTGGTTTTTAGTTATATCTGTTCCTCTATCCCATTTGGGTTTTTGTTTTTTTGCTTTTAAATTCTTGGGTCAGATAGTGTACGTTTAATTTGCAGTCTTTGGAGGCAGGGCTTTGTACTCCTTGGGCATTTAGTTATTTTGGCCTGGGAACTCATGTTCCCTCAGACCATCAACCCGTTTGGCTGGTAATATTTATTGGTGAAAGGCCAATAAATCAGGCTTCTAAAGAGCTTAAGAACGGGAGGTAATGGCCACTCCACCAGCAACTCTTCAAATATTCACCTTAGACCCTTGGGAAAAAGCCCACTGGAAGAGGCAGAATTACTAGTTGTCTATCAGCCTTGGATTTGGGAAGGGGGAAAGAATGGAAGTTTTAATCCTGAGAGCAGCTGCCTAGCCCACCCCTTTTCTCACCCCAGCAGAGCTATTGGGCTGCCTTGATAGTGGCCCACTGATAACAGTGGCTTGACTGTCCCATGTACAGGAAGGGCAGACTTTGCACTGATGTCCCACTTCTCCCTCCTCCAGTTTATGATAACCTTCATTCCCCTAGGGGCTCCTAACGGGATTTGGGGGGGATTACCTGTTTGTTTCGGTTTGGTTACTGGTTTTGTTTTTGTTTTGATATTTGGTGGTAGTTGCTCAGATTTATGGTATCTTCTAAATTATATTATTTTTATAAGGTTAATTTGAGGGAAGGGAGCCAGTAGCTTATTAAGCCTGTTAAGTAGATTATCTTAATAGGAATCAAAGCTCCCAGTATATCTTTTGCTGTCCTTTTATTTTCAATCTTTCTGTGTTATATTTTAGGTGTCCCTCTTATAGTTAATGCCATCCTGACAATTTATGCCATTTAATCTATTGTGGTTATCGATATTTGATAAAGTCGTGTGCAGTGGTCTCTTCTCCAGAAGTTCTCCAGGTTTGTGGTTTTGCTGTTTGTTGTTGGCATTAATCACTGGTGGGCACTTCCAGCTTACAGATAGCAGACAGGAACCCTCTTAGTCTGAGGTGCAGGTATTTGAGACTCAAATGTGTTTTGTTTCCTTGTAACAGAATCAGAGTGGGAAGTTTCTTGGGTATTGACCACGCCCAGATATTCTGGCTTCCATATAACACTGGTTTCTGCTTTGACAGAGTTAAGAGTGTTACAAAGCGTAAGATGTGGCCCCAGCCTCATAGAATTTGCAAGCAGGTAGGAGACAAAAGGCTGTACCATAGAATGTAAGAGGCACATGAGTCATTCTAGGCTACAAGGATCTACTTGAAGACTGGAAGGCATTTCTTGGGGAAAAACTTAAATTACTCCAAAGGGGTGGCACTTTGTCTGTTTTAATGCTTTAATTTAATTAGCCAACTAATAAATGCCAAGAGAAACTGTGACTGCAGGTGTCCCCATGATTCTTAAAGGCTGGGAGCTGAAGTCTGACTCTGGTGCTTATTAACATTGTTTTTCCTAAGGGGACGTGACTCCTTCAAAGAACCTGGCTGTGAGTGACTACCAGCAGATTACAAAGATTTTGACTCTCCTCCATGTAGCCATATTTCCAGTCCAAGAATACTAAAATGCTGCAGCTATTTATAGCACAAAGTTTGGATTAAACACTTTTACGCTGGACTTGTCCTGGCTCTTCCTTTAAGCACAATCTTAGAAATGGACATTTGAAACTGTTTACAGTTTGCTGGGCTACACAACGTGGGAAGAGTTGCCATACCTCCTATAAGCACTGAAGTGAGAAGTTCCTCCACATACAGGTCCAGAGATTTAAGTCTAGATTGTTGCTGATTCTTCTCCAAGCCCTCTCAAACCCCCAGACCACTCACTACACATACACACCCCTCTCCAGATTCTTGAACATGGTTCCCTTATCCTAGGGGAGGGCCTGGGTTATTATTGCCCATTCTTCAAAAAGAACAAAAAGCATATGACCTGGAACTGTATGCCAGGACTGTGGTGGTGAATCTTAGTCCTACACTTGCCCCTCCTGTAGCCCACATGGCTATGGACTAGGCAGAGGCATCAGTGCCAGCCCTGGCAGCTTACTCCACCTGGGTTGACACTGGGCCCACGATCTTGAATTAGTGCTAGATAAAAATAAAAAAAAAAACAGTGGCTAGCACAGTAAAAGTTTCTCTCAACCTAACAGCCATTCCTGATAGGGCGATTATCTTCTAAGTGGTGATTTAGGGACCAGGCTCTTTCTATCTGTGGCTCCACAGACTGGACCCTGGGGTCTCAGAGTCTCTCCTGAGCAGTCCTCTGCTTCTGGCCTACAGATGGAGGGAGGGAATGAGGCTCACACAAGAGTTTTTAATGGGTCAGGGCTGACGGTGGCACATCTTTCTGCCCAAATTATGCAGAAAGCTGGCAATGAGGTCTAGCTGTGTATCCCAGGAAAAGGAATCCGATTACTGTCTGCCACACCTAACTTCAGGGACCCCTCTCAGGTGATTAGGAGGTGTTGGGTGCTTTCTGTTTTTTGTCTACCCAACTGGTTTGCAAATCTTTCAGAGCTGAGCTCCTGAGGGCTATTTTCCCCTTCTTAGACATGTCATGACTGCACAAATATCTGAGGAACTAATGAAAGGTCAGTTGAACATTTAAAAGTCAAATTCTGGGGTGTGGGTTCCAGACAGAACGTTTTAAAAGTTCCCCAGGTGATTCTAATATGCAGCCAGAGAGAACCATTCGTGTCAGAGCACAGGAATGTGTTGATTAATTAGAAGTGAGGCGTGAGGGACATCTAAGGTATAGCTAGGAAGGTGAGAATAGGGCAGTGACCAGCCAAGGCCTGTCCTTATTCCCATGAGAGAGAACCTTAGTTCTTGTTCCTTTTGAGCAAAAGGGCCTCATCAATACCCTCAACGTCAAACCTGAGCAACTCAAAAAGCCCCTCCTAGGAGGGGAAGTTCTACCCGTTTGGCAGCACTGAGCAGTCGGTGGACACCCTGCCCAGGCCCTTTGTGGGAAGGCTTGAGAGTGGACAGCCACAGCCCGGTCCTGGGAAAGCCTGGATATGTGGCAGCCGCCACCAGCACCACCCACAAACTGGGGAGTCAGGTGGGTGGATGAAGTTGCATTAGTGGCTTGGGTTTGACCAAAGAATGTTGGGGCCTTGAAAGTAGTGATACAAATTCTGTAACGTAGTCAAGGGCCTGCTACACGCTCCTCAAGCTCTCTCTCCTGTGGGCTGATGCTGCCTCAGAGACTCCTCAGGGAGTGTGAGGCCCTCTTCAACACTTGGAGGGAAGCTGGAAACCCAGGCATCAAAGTCTCTCACCCAGTTCCCTCCAAGCAGGAAGCCAAAGCTGCGGCCTTCCAGCCCCAGGGGCTCTTAGAATGTTGCCTCCTGTTGACTGAGGTTCTTCTAAGCACACAGTGCTGAGTGGGGTCGAGAATGCGAGGCTCTCCTCTGTGGCCTTCCATCTGGGCACTGTACAAAATGACTTTGTTGGGGGGTCTTGGGCAAGGCTGTAGGAGTGTTTAGCCAGGCGGTTTGGTCAATGGGGAGGGGGCTCAGGCTCCTGGAATTAAGTTTACTTCGGGCCCTGGCTAGGAAGGCTTGCTTTGCCGTGGATCTGGCTGCAGCCTAGCTCTCCTTAAGCAACTCCAGGGATTTCTACCTCTCTCATGAGTCAGGGAAGAGCAGGAGTATGGCAGTCTTCTCAATGCAAGACCCCAATCCTGGAAAGCAGCTTCAGTTCTATCAGTTTTTTTGTTTTTGTTTTTTGGTGGGAGGAGTGAGCGGGTGGTGGTAAAAAGTTTCTTAATCTCTGGAACTGAGATAAAAAATATATTCTTCATTGATCTGTACCTGAGATAAACATGACGTAGAATTAAGGCCCAGAGGAAATAGGAATCCTCCCTGCAAAGCCAGTAAGTTGTCAAGTCTTGTAGCTACTTCCTAAGCCCTTAAAAGCTATTCCCAACACACCAACCTCACCATGTCCTTATCACCACCCCTCCAGCTGCGCCGGTGCAGTCTGGCCTGCTCTCATCTAGCTCCATTGATTGCATCGCCCAAGCTGCCAGTGGCTTCTGCTGTGCGCAAGCCTGACTGTTTTCATCTGGCCCCTCTCCCAAGAACCCTCCAATCCCATCAAGCCTGCCTACTGTGGCAGTGTTGGTAGCTCCACATTTCTACCCCACCCCACCCCACTCCCAACTTTGAAAATCCTGTGGCCCTAGCTTCCATTGTAATCCAGGGCAGATTCCAGCTCTCCTGTCTCTACACTTAACTTCCTTTACCCTCATTCAGAAGGGAAACCTTCCTACTGTACATGTTGCACTGACTATGCTTTCCTAGGTACATGGTTCTCAAAGTGTGGTCCCCAGACCAGCAGCAGCATCTCCTAGGAACTTGTCAGGAATGCAAATTCTTAGGTTCTACCCCAGACCTACTGAATAAGAAATTGTGGAATGAGACCCAGCAATCTTTGAACAAGGTCTCGGGATTCTGATCTGTGCCAAAGTTTGAGAACTGCTGGATCTACACCAAGGATAGGCCCCACTGAGCTTGAGTTCTAATCCTATTTCCTTTCTGTGTTGACTGAGTCACTTCATCTCACTGTGCCTTGGTTTCTTTTTTTTTTTTTTTTTGGCTTCTTCATCTTTAAAAAGATAGCCACTACCACCCACCCTCAGCTGGTTTTTGTGCACAGGGGCCTTAGGAAGAGTATGAGCTCAGTTGTCCTCT
Source organism: Cabassous unicinctus (assembly GCA_029593785.1). NCBI lineage: Eukaryota > Metazoa > Chordata > Mammalia > Cingulata > Chlamyphoridae > Cabassous > Cabassous unicinctus. The sequence goes on along the minus strand of JAQZBX010019741.1, from coordinate 17,046 downwards.
CCCTTTCCTTTTTTGGAAGGCCAAAGTTGCACACCAGCCCTCCTGCCCCACATGCCCAGCAAAGTGCTCCATGAACAATGGACAGCAAATACATCTGGAGGTATGTGGCCAAACCCTGCTGATTAGGGAACCCAAAAGAGAAGGGCAGTAGCCCAAAACTCTAATGGCCAGAATCTGGGCTTTGGGACACTCTATGTGTCCCCCAGCTTGGGCACAGAGGGACATGGATCATTTTTGCATTAACAAAAGGTATGGGAAGAAAGGACAGAAAACACCTCTCCCTTGAAATCAAAGGGCTGCAGTTGGCCAGCGGCATCACAGGAGTGCTCTGGTATCCACCTGCAAGCAGGAGCTGCAGCTGGGTGCCAGCGCTGTTGGCCATGTATGCCCATGCCAGGCCTAAGATGTCCCTACCACAGGGCATCACATCACAGAGATGCACCTGTGATACTGATCAGAGATGACGGACAAAGCACACCTAGCCAACAGGCATACAATTAAATAGCATGTTTAATCATCTCACAACAGACAGTAGTGCAGTAGTATAAAGTTTTAAAAAGTCTCTCCCCAAAGCTCCCATTCCTCAACACCCAGATTACCATGGCTGAGAAACCAGGGACAGGGACGGGAATTCAGGAAGTTCCAAAGAGTTAAAGGTCTTTCCAGTTCCAGGTTGCCTTGTGAGCTGCCAAGGGCCCTACAAGGACTTGCTGCACAAGTGCGCTCTAACACACACACATGCAAGGGACACACGAGAAGAAAGGGCAGAGAGGAGACCCCTGTGGTGAAATTGCACACATGCACTCTCAGGCCACAACATTCCAGTCCATTTGTGGCTGTCTCCTCTGGGGACAGGGAGTGGTGGCCTAAGCCCTGAAGCAGCAAGTGCTGGTCAGCGGGAGATGGAGGGAGGCAGTCTGAGTCTAGCCGGGTTGCTCTGACACACTGCCCAAGAAGCCAGGAGGGGCCCCACGGCCTCTGGAGCCCCTCTCCATCCCTGAAACAACCAGTCCTCCCATAATCTTGGCCGAGACAGGAAAAAGGAATGGGGCTTCAGTGCTAAGGGGGACCAGAAACCGTTTCTGTACTGCATCCCAGTATCAGTGGTGAGAGGGGGATGCCACTTCCAGTTGGCCTAGTGAGAGGGCTAACTCCATCCCAGAGAAGGACAACAAAGAACATACCACGGTCAGGCTCCTGGATCTAAGAGGTGGTGGTGCTTGGATCTGCACCCCCAGGTGGTAGGGAGTGTGGAGCCTTAGGAGTCCCAGGGCCACAGCCAGGCCTCACTATACAGGCACTCTCCCTAACAGGGAACTGGAGAGGAAGGCAGGAGCTGGCTGTCTACTCTTGGGGCAGGGGATAGGTTTGCAAAAAAAGGAGGCCCTGAGGTGGGGGAATTTGGGGGGCTTATCAGACAGGTTCAAAGAGGAAACCTCTTCGTTCACAGCTTCGTTTAGGGGTTCCTGGAGAATGTCTGGATTCAAGTACCAGCAGTTCTGCTTGAGGGTATTAGGGTGGAAAGACCAGCAGATGCTGGGAGAACTGCTGCCCACAGACTTAGAAGGTGTGAGAACCCAGCCTGGCAGTGCTCTGGGCGCTGGCACTGCCCATCCCCTACCCTGAGGAGACAGACCAGGTGCTACAAGATCTCCTCCCGAGAGCTCCTGGCCTTAAGAGGGGTCTGCCCATTGGGCACGGAGCCATTCTGACCATGCAGGAGTTTGCCCTTCTCTCGGTCTGGCCACGTGAAGATGGCATCATCGCTGTCCAGCTCCGACTCAGAGTGCATCAGGCTGCTGCTCAGCACTGGGCCTTTCTGTTTGATGCCTGCAAGGGAGACAACGAACCCGAGTCAGGAGCAAAACCTTCCCCGCTTGAAGAGGGGCAGAGGGATAGGGAAAGTCCCTCTCTGGGCAGGAGGGGCAGATGGGAATGATGCTTCCCATGACCTTCCAGTCCTGACTGGTTGGAACAGTTCAATAAGGGAGGTCATGGCGAGAGCACAGAATGGAGACCACAGACTTAGGTTCCAACGCTGCTTCAACCTCTCACTAGCTGTTTGCCCTGGGCCATATATTCACTTCTGAGTCTCAGTTTCCTCATCAGTAAAATGAGCATAATTATAGTACCTACCCGACAGGGTAGTGGTTCGGGGCTAATGAATGCACCATAAGAGCAAGGACTTTTGTTTTATTTACTGTTTATCCTTAACACTTGGAAGAGAGCTTGGCACATAGCTCATGCCTCAAATATTTGTTGGATGGATGGATGGACAGACAGATGAATGAATGAAAAAGGCAATATGCCTAGCATATAGTAAAAGTTCAATGAATGTTAGTGGTGGAGAGATTTTATTAAAAGGGAGGCGAAGGGGAGCGGATGTAGCTCAAGTGGTTGAGCGCCTGCTTTCCAATTACGAGCTCCTGGGTTCATTCCCTGGTACCTCCTTAAAAGGTGTGTGGGGGGTGGCGAAGACAAAAAATGAAAACAAAAGGGTGTGTGTGATAAGGACTTGAAGTGAGCTGGGCTAGGCTTGCAGCCTAAAAGCTAGAGGACAGTGGAGGCTCAGAGACCTGCCTTATTACAGTCTCTAATACTGGGCACTTATCTCCCGTATCAAGTAGCTATGGGTAGTACCAACGAAAGACATTCTCTTTTCTTTCCCTTTTAAATTTGAAACATTTTATCATCTCCCTTTATGAATAGTATGGAATTAGGAGGCAGAAAAGCACAATGAACTCAGGCTCCAGAGAAAAAGCTTTCAATGGTTCCTGGCTCAGCCTGGACGCCAAGTGCTTGGTGTCCAAATGGATCCTGTAGTTAGGAGAGCACACGTGGGGCTCTGAGAAGTCGCTCCTGTTGAGAGTGTCCCCACTGAGGTGGGGACTTTGAAAGAGAGTCCCAAGAAATCAACTCATCAGAACACACAAACTAAGGGCCCATAAGAAACATCTGAGGTCAGAAAGATGCCCGAGAGTCCACTAGCCATTGTGGTCACCTTCTCTACTTATCACCATGGCTGCAGTAAGGCCATGACTGTAGAATGTGGTCTAGGACTAGCTTAGAGCTGGTCCCATCCAACAGCAAGATGGCTGCCTTCTGACTGGTACAAAATACTACCTCAGAGAAAGCAAAAGGCAGGCTGAGAAAGCAAGACTAAAAGTGGGTATTGCCAACAGGGAGACAGGAGCTACCCTTCCTCCTTTCTTAAAAATGTCATCAGTCAGGTGAGGTGTTTTGTTTGAACCAGACAGCACCAGCTCCCTCTAACCCTCATCATCCATCAGTCACTCTCCCTTCCTCTTGCCCCACCCAGATCCCAAAAAAAACCCTGATGGAGTGTCTGACATTATTCTTGGTCATTCTGACCCTTCCTGGCTGGCCCAGACTTAAGGTAGGAATGGCCCGGGTTTCTCTAGGCTGTGGGTATCCAGATTCTGTGTGTGTTGTTCTCTGTGCCTTGGGGACCAAAACCACATGGGACATTGCCCATCTGCTACTTCATCTCTGCTGCATGCTCTGTGGACTCAGCCTTGTCATTTCAGGGGTACAGTTCTTGGGACATGATTTGGGACAGCCACCCCCTCCCACTTCTCAGGAAGGCAAAGCAGTAGAGTCAGAGAAGAGTACCGGCATCCTGGGCTTCTCCAGTGTAGTGGGACAGTGGTCAATGTAAGAACCAAGCCCTGTTCTGCCCCTGGGTCTGAAACACCCACCCCTGCTTCTCTGTGTCCTTTGGGGACTTTCTCCTCCCAGTGCCCACTCACAGCATCCTTTCTTCCCCAAAACCCTTCTGGGCCATAGTTGCTAAGGACTGGAATCCAAGGGAGGATATGTTCCTAGCCTCAGAGCACAGATGCCCTGGCCCAAGGCCCCTGCCACCACTAGGCTTTCTCTTCTCTACTTGAAGAGCTAAGTGGACTTTACCCACTAAAAAAATACAAGCTGAGAAACTAGTAATGACAATGAAAGCTGAACAACTCTATGACTCAACAATTCATTTCCTAGGTGTGGCAGTTTGAGATTATTTATGAACCCCAAAAAAGAAAAGGATTATGTCTGTAAACTGGTCTGTTCCTCTGGGTGTGATACCCTTTGACTCATCTCAGATTCAGCTAAGATGTCTTTGATTAAATTATGTTAAGATTAGGGCTTTGATTCTACCATGTCAGTAAGGTGTGACTCAGGGTTGAGTCCCTGCCCCCTTGGTGGGCTGATATAAATGGATACTTACTCAAAAAGACACACAAAAGAAGACACAGGAAGACAGAGAGCTCCAGAGACATGGCAAAGGAGAGAACTTTGATCCTGTGGTCCCAGGAAGAGAGATGAGCCATTTGCCTAATAGTTTACAGTTGACCTTGTGAAGAGACCAGAGCAGCTGATAAGACCCAGAAGGAAACCAGCCCAATGCCAGCCTGTAGTCGAGAGAGGAAGGCTGAACCCATGTAGAGATCGGCAACCATCTTTAGTGAGAAAGCAACCTTGAGTTGGACTCTTTAAGGCATTGTAACTGTAAGCTTTTACCCCAAATAAATACCCTTTATAAAAGCCAAACAATTTCTGGTACTTTGCATCAGCACCCCTTTGGCTGACTTATACCTAACAGAAATCCATACATATGTCCACCAGAAGACATGTACAAGAATGTTCACAGCAGTACTCTTTATAAAAGCCAAAGAAGGAAATAACTCAATTGCCCATTAACAGTATAAGTGATGAATAAATATTGTATAAAATCCACACCAAAACTACTAGAGCTAATAAATCCAGCAAAGTGATGGGGTACAAGATCTACATGCAAAAATCAGTAGTGTTTCTACACACTAGTAATAAACAAACTGAAAAGGAAATCAAGACAAAATTCCATTTACAATGGCAACTAAAAGAATCAAATATCAGGGATGTATAAAGGACTTATACCCAGAAAAATACAAAACATTGCTAAAAGAAATCAAAGAAGATCCAAATAACTGGAAGGACATGCCATGTTCGTGAGCTGGAAGAATAAATATTGTTAAGATGTTAATTCTACCCAAAGCTATCTATGGACTCAATGCAATCCCAATCAAAATAGCAAAAGCCTTATTTGCAGAAATGGAAAAGTCAATCAAATTTATATGGAAGGGTAAAGGGCCCAGAATAGGCAAAAACATCTTGAAAAAGAACAGACTCACATTTCCTGGCTTTAAAAGTTATTATAAAGCTATAATAATCAAAACAGCACAGTACTGGCACAAGGAGAGACAGACCGACCAATGGAATCAAGTTAAGAGTGCAGAAATCAACCCTCACATCTATGGCCAACTGATTTTGGACAAGGGTGCCAAGTCTATTCAATGGGGAAAGAATAGCCTCTTCAACAGATGGTGCTGTTAAAACTGGATATCCATATGCCACAGAATGAAGGTGGACCCCTACCTTACTCCATATAGAAAAATTAACTCAAAATGGATCAAAGACCCATACATAAAAACCAAAACTATAAAACTCCTAGAAAAAAAACACAGGGAAGCATCTTTAGGACCTTGTGTTAGGCAATAGTTTCTTAGACTTTACACCACAAGCACAAGCAACAAAAGAAAAATGGGTAAATGGGACTTCAGCAGTTAAAAAGTTTTGTGCATCAAAGGACTTCATTATGAAAGTAAAAGGGAGAAAATAGTTGGAAACCACTTATAAGGGTTTAATATCTAGAGTATATAAAGAAATCCTACGACTCAACCACAAAGAGGCAAATAACCCAATTTAAAAATGAGCAAAAGACTTGAAAAGACATTTCTCCAAAGAAGATATACAAATAAATGGCCAATAAGCACATGAAAAGAAGCTTACATCATTGGCCATTAGGGGCATGCAAATCAAAATCATGTTGAGATACCATTTCACACCCACTAGAATGGCTACTATTGAAAAAATAGAAAATGATAAGTGTTGGAGAAATTGTGGGGAAACAGGAACCCTCATTCATTGCTGGTGGAAATGCAAAGTGGTGCAGCTGCTGTGGAAAACAGTTTGGCAGTTCCTCAGAAAGTTAAGTATAGAATTAATATGATCCAGCATTCCCATTTCTAGGTATTTACCCAAAATAACTGAAAGCAGGGACTCGGACAGATATTTGCACACCAATGTTCATAGTGGCATTATTCACAATTGCCAATACATGGAAGCAACCTAAGTGTCCATCAACTGATGACTGAATAAACCAAATGTGGTCTATACATACAATGGAATATTATTCAGCCATTGAAAAGAATGAAATCCTGATACATGCATGTATCATGTTCATACATGGATGAACCTTGATGGCATCATGTTGAGTGAAATAAACCAGTCAAAAGATGACAAATATTGTGTGATCTCACTGATAAGAAATAATTAGAAAATGTAAATTCACAGAGTCAGAAACTAGAATACAGGCCACCAGGGGCCAGTGTGGGAATAGGAAATATGGAGTTGATGCTTAATTGGTATGGAGTTTCTGTCTGGGTTGATGGAAAGGTTTTGGTAGTGGATGGTGGTGATGGTATCATGACATTGCGAATGTAATCAACACCACTAAATTATATATTTGAATGTGGTTAAAAGGAGAAATTCTAGGTTGTATATATGTTACTGGAATAAAAATTGAAAATGAAAAACCACAGGACTGTACAATACAAGCAGTGACCCCTAATGTAAACTGTGGACTACAGTGAATAGTATAATTATAATAATATTCTTTCATCAGTTGTAACAAAGGTACCACATTAATGCAAAGTGTTAGTAATAGGGGGGTCTATAGGACCTCTGCATTTTCTGCATGACTTTTCTGTAAACCTACAACTTCTCTAATAAAAAATATATTTATAGTATATTCATACAATGGAAATTTACAGCATGAGAATGAACTACCTATTGCTATATGTAACTACATATATGAATCTCATAAATGTAATGTTGAGTGAAAGGAGCCAAACACAATGATTCCATTTATATAAAATATTCTGAGATATTAGAAGTAAACTGTAAGGTGGAGGGGGGTGGGGGGACAGTGACTGGAAAGAGGCACAAAGAGGGGACTTCTGGGTGTTGGTTACATGGGCAAGTTCACTTGTGAAAACCCATCAAGCTGTACTTATGATTTTCTGTAAATATTAGGTTGAGATACATAAAATTGCCATTTTTATAGGTCAAAAAAGTCAATTATTAATTTCAAATGGTTCAATCTAATATACTTCAATAGACAGTTTTGGGGAAAAAATCAATAGAATATCAAAACAAAACAAAAAACACAAGCTGCTGAATATAAACCACATCTCTGATACTAAGTGGCTGGAAGTGGCCTCCTGAGGGCGGGCATCCTGCCATGCACGCTCTGCCTGGCAACTTCCATGCAAAGAGCTCCATAGGTGAGGACCACTCTCATTTCTATAGTTACTCCTCATCCTGAGCCAAACTTCTTCCCTGCAAACGGTCTAGGTTTTGGCTCACACCACAGATGACATCTTTCCCAGCCACATGCCCCACATACCTCATAAGACATGGTCTTGAATCCCAATCTCCTCATCCTACTAGTGCCTCTGCTTTGGGATGGACCTGCTATTCTCCAGAGCCCAGAATAAGAGCCAGTGCTTCTGGCATGTCCAGACCCACACCAAAACCAAGTGGACTCCTAGCACGCCCATAAGAGAAGGCCCTGCTGCCCTCATCTAGCCTTACAACATGGGTTTTGGGTACCTAAATGCAACTGGTCAGTCTTTGTGGCCTTCCCCTCCCTTCCCCTCCCTCCCCATTTCTCCCTAAGAAGTCTGCTGTACTTGGATCAGGCTCCCTTCCAATTTCTCCTCTTCACCTGGGCACTTCCTAGTGCCATCACCATCTTTTTCTTCTGTCCTGCCTCAGAAGAGGTATCTTAACACCAAATCTCCATTTCTCTTTTATCCCTCATTCCCTCCTCCTTCCTCTGGGACCTCATCCATCCGATGATCCCCTATCTTCTGCACCTCTGCCTGCAAATTTTGTTCATTTCTGCCATCATTCACCATTCTCCCCTAACTCTTGAAGTGACCAATAACTTCTCCGATGTCATCATCAGTTCTTACCCTTTGACCTCTGTAGCATCAACTACTGATGACCTCTCTCCCCAGTGATTCTTCTCCTACCCTGATGGTCTTTCTTGGGCTCTTCAGCCCTGGACCTCTTCTTTTGTCTCAGCATTCTCCCCATAAGGGATGTGACCCACTTTTGTGGTGCTGATCTTCACCAGCATGTATAAGACTCCTATATGTACGTTTCCAGTCCAAACAGTTCTGCTGAGTTCAATTTAGTTCATCTTCACTTACCCAAACAGTCATTGCGCAAGACGTCCCTAATTCTGTCAACAGTGCTATCATTCTTTCTGTCAGGTTTAAAATCAGTCTCTATCTTCCCCATCCTTCCATCCCTACTGACACACAGGGTTGGAGTCATCATGACTTCCTCAGACCATTATAAATATCTCTGTGCTGGCTCCCCTACCTATATTCTCTCCCCTTCAATCTAGTATATGTTGCCACCAGACTAATTTTCATAAGCCAGTCCTTTCAAAATGTCACTTCTCATCACCTTCACAGTAAACACTTAACTCCTTAGGCTGGTGTTCAAAACTTGCCACAATTTGCTAGTCAATCTTCCAGGCCCATTTCCTTAACCTCATTCATAACTGTTCTAAAACAAACACTCAGTTTTCTCCAGCATTTCTTCTCTAGTCTTTATCCTGTCACAGGGAACTACCACTACTCAATCCACCTAGATGCTCAAAGCAAAGCCTTGGAATCTGCCTTCTTTTTTCCCTTTCTCTCATACCCATCTGCCAGCATATCACTAACCTCATCAAGTCTTCCTCCAAAATGCACTTTGAATTTACCCCTCTCTCCCTCATCAAATCTCTGTCACAAGAGGATCCTATTTAGTCTCCTCTCACCCACTCTTGCCCCCATCCAGTTCCTTCACACAGCAGTCACAGCCGTCTATTTAAAATGTAAATCAAATTATAACACTCGCTGTTTTGAGAAGGAAATCTGGGGCTAGGTCCTGTTCACTTCTCCAGCCTATGCTGCCCACTCCTTGCTCACCATGCCCAGCATGTTGGCTTCTACTTCCTCAAATGCCCTGTGCTCCTTCTAGCAGGTGGACCTTCACCCATTTTGTTCCTTTGCCTGGAATATGCTATTTCCTGGAGTCTTTACCTGGCTAACTCCTACCCATCTTTCAGGTCTCAACTTAAATGTTATTCTTTACAAAACCTTTCATTATCACATTTTGTATATTTGTGAATTTATTTGTTTGCCTGTCTGATATAAGCTGCATAAAAGTAGAGTCTGTTTAGTTCTCCACAATATAACCAGCCTCTGGCATGGGGCCTGACATAGTGGTCTCAATTCATATTCAGAAATGAATAAGATACTTCCCTGCCCTCAAGGATTTTACTGACTGGTAAGGGGACAGACAAATACATAAATAATTATAATACAGTGAGAAAAATGCTCAAACAGATATGTGGGAGAAAAATAAATAAGACTTTAAGTAGGAGGTTAAGAGTTTCAGGACAGAGATACGAACCAGCAGAACTCGTTCAGAAGAGAGACAGATCAGCAAAGACGAAGATCCCAGGAAAGTAAACTGATATAATTACAAACACAAAAGCCATATCTACCATACCAAAAAATTCTGTCTTCATTGTGCTGGAAATAGGAAGTCAGTGAAGGATTTTAATGGGTGCAAAAGCATGGTCAGAGTACATGATAAAGATGTGTGGAAGGCGGATTTGGCACATTTTTACCTCCAGGCCTTTATTCTCAGTAACCCCCATGCAGAACGCTCTGCCCTCACTTTCCGGGTTTACTGGGGCTCATCTGAAGCCCCACCTACCTCTAAGCACCACTCCTCAGTGCTCTCTACTAGAGAGAGAAAGCTTGGGGCAGAGTCCAGAATGCCCAAGCATTTATTTTCTTCTGATAAGCCTTTTCTTCTTCACTAGACTGAAACTCTCTGAGAGCAGAGCCTGGGTCTTATAACCTTCTATGCCCCACCTTCAGCCTCTCCCTAACCAGAGCTTTAAGTGTGAAAGGTATTTAATAAATACTTTGTGTAAAAATAGTTCTACTGCAGAGTGTTTAGGAATAACTTTACATAGAGTCCTGCTCTCATAAAAAGACAATACCTATCCTGTGATCTCCATGATGAAACGGAAACCTCTCACCAAGTGACCAAGCCTAGTGGAGGAAGGGAGGCCCACTACCTGCCCTAACTCTCCCAGCATCATCACTACACGTCATCTTAGTGCTGAGGTAACAGGAAGTTTTTCCAGTGAGAGGCACCTGACAGATGAGCCCAAGGCAGCTGGAGCCAGCAGGAAAACTGCTTTCTACCTGCTCGGAGACAATGATGGAAAATGGATCTGCCAAATAAGAGAGAGAAGAAGAGGGAGGGGAAGGCTGGCTGAAAAGGAAGTAAGCTGGAAGGCACTGGCATTGAGCTCATCCCTGCCTCACCTTGTTGTCTGCCCAGAAAGGACAGACTGGGTAAGAACAAGACCCCTGACCCTGACTAAATGGGGCAACTTGAAAAGATGGATTCCAGGTAGTAAACCTGGGGGGGAATGTACAGGAAAAGGGAAGCAAGAGGCCTAGCCCCTCTGCAAAGTGAAAGGACTACTGAGAAAGGAGTCCTGGAACCAGAGCTTGTCCAGTAGGAAGCTTCTGCCAAACTGGGGCAAATTCAATCTTCAGCCTTGATCAGGCAAGGGGGCAAAATGCTCTTCCAGCACCAACAGATAGCTGTTAGCGACAGTAGGTGACTACTGATGGTGGCTCTTCACGAGAAGAATGCACAAACCCAGACGCCCCCAGCTCCCAGGGCCACTACCTGCTCGGAAGGTCGGCTTTAGTTCCCGGCTTTCCTGATCGGTGGCATCCAGGATCTTGTACTTGCTTTTCCTCTTGGGTTTTCCTTTTTGCCTGAAAAACACAATCCCTGCTCAGGAAAGGAGCTCTGGGTGAGGTTCAGACATGCAGACATGCAGACATGCAGGTAGGACCTGTCCCGGGGGAGGCCCTACCTGCAGGGGAAAGGAGAGAATTACACCAACAAAATTAAAGGTGGCTCTCTTAGGGCAGTGGGAATTTTTAAAAATTCTTTTAATTTTCTATATGAGTTTATATTGCAGGTTGAATCTCAGTTCTGCCACTTATTAACTGCATGACCTCAGACAGGTGATATAATTTTCCTGAGCCTAAGTTTCCTTATCTGTAAGATGGGAAGGGTTGCTATGCATCTTAAAAATATTACCTATAAAATGTTATTTTGGTGCTTGGCACACAGTAAACATAAAAATCATACATAATATTAATAATGAAAAGCATGTAATAAACATAACCATTAAATATTATGACTAGATAGGATGACAGAATTAAAAAAAAAAAAAAAAAAAAAAAAAAAAAAACAGAACAGTTAATCATGACTAATATAAATCTACAATTATGTGAAAACATTTATACGCATGAATCCAAACTGGACAGAAAGGCAGAAAAGTTAAGAACACAGGTGTGGGGTGGTGAGGCTGAGGTGTGGAGTATTAGGACACACACCTTAGAGATGTGATCCAGGCCCACCCCACCCCCACCTCCACCATGTTTTCCAGGTTGCAAATCATTGAGGTGGCAGCCACTTTACTGATGGAGTGTGCGTCTGCCTTCAGGAGCGTTAGAGGGCAAGGAAAGCCTTTCTGTGCATGCCCTGGGTGGGCCAAACCGCTACCAAGATTCTGCAGTGTCCTTTCACGTGGAAGATGCTAAATACCTATCTTTTGAATGACTACAACTGGAAGGCCACATTAATTTTAAAGGAGAATCCGTCTTACCTCTTACAACAACAGATCACAGTCCAAGACAGGATTCCCAAGGCAACCACAATGACAAAGGAAGCAATGATAACATATAACACACTCCACTCTGCCAAGAAAAACAAAATGGTGAAGGCTGTGAAGATAGAGTTTAGAAGGTAGGTCTGGGCTGTGCCCATCTTGGGCAGGAGGTGGCTTCACTCTGTAGACAAGCAGTCCCCAAGGGCTCTCCAGGGAAGATGAGGTTGTGGGCAGCTTAAGTTTTAAACATTTTGTATTCTCCCTGCTTTCCAGTTTCTGCTCCAGGCATGCTCTGAGACCCTGGGGCAGTGGGGGGGGGTGGCTATAAAAAGCTTTAACAGAGGGCACTGGGGGTGGTGGAGGTGGGCAGAGAAACCTGAGGGCTTCTGTTAGGCAATAGCATGTAGGCACTCCAAAGGACAGGAAGCCTTACAGTTGGTCTGGTTTAAGCTTGATTATTCTTACGTGAATGTTTCAGAGCTTGCCTCTAACCTTGAACAAATGTAGAGGAAGTAAAAGTCCTCTGCAAACAGAAAATACACAAAGTTCTTCTCCTTGCCTGCTCATCTGCCTCGGAAACACCAACACCCACCCACTCAACTCTGAACCACATTCAGCACTAAACCAGCTGGCACAGTGCCAAGCAGAACACTCACCACAGTTGCTGTCTCCATCCTTCAGCTGCACTTTGATGAAATTTTCCATCCAAAAAGGGTCACAGATACAGCGTTTGGTGAACGAATCACAATGGCCATGGTCAGAACAGTTCAGCTGGCAAGCTGATAGCAGCAGGAAAGGGAAAAGAGTCAACAGGAGTCAGAGCCAGTGAGGACAGCCAGCATCCAGCGCCCATGAAGAACGCTAAAGCACCCACTGCGCAATGCTCTGTGGTGAAATTTCTTGGCAATCTGACAGCCTGGGCATAATGCCCACAATAATCATCATGGTTGGGTAAAACTGGCACAATTAGGCCTTGGGCAGACAGTTGCGGTCTGTCTTTACTGCTGCTTCTATCTCAGCAGTGAAGCTTTTAGGTCCCATGGACCCCCTTCTCTGAATAATTTAATTGCAAAAATAAAATACATAGCATTATAATGGAAAGTAATTATGTTGAAGATGTTTTTGAAATATTTAAGAACACGAATTTCTGAAATAATAATATAGGAGTCTTTATTAAAGCCTTAAGTAACAGGACTAGAAGTGGGTCTAATAACTGTTGTAGTTTTGATGTAGTGATGAGTAAAAATATTTCATCATGTAATGTGATATGAAATTATCTATGATTTCTATTGCTTCAAAATCACAGGTTCTTTTAATACAACTGTAGTTTGTTACTTATCTTCATAATTAAGGGAAATAATACATTTCAGTTAGAGGTTAGTGAAAATAAAGATGCAATTTTTTCCCATTCAAGCTCACAGCCCCTCTGGATGCTCTCAGGGGCCCATGGACCCCAGGTAAAGTCCTGTAATGAGTCAGAATTTTTTATCATAACAGTAGTGGATGGAAGTGATTATCTCCATGTTCCCAGAAAAAGGCCAAGGACAGTAGATGCCGACAGGTGAGCTGAGGGCACTGGGCAGCTCTTGCTCTCACTTCCCAGAATTACTCACTGACAGTATTGATTTCCAGGGCACCGAATATCAGAAAGTCTGCCTTTTGCTTCCGCAGCTCACTCTTGAGCATCGCTGCCACCTCATGGCCTTTGAAGATCTGGTGAGGAGGCTCACTCTGAACAAAAAATACCATCTTGGTGCTGCAGAGACAGAATGAATGAGCTGACGCGATCAGCAGCAGCAGTGGCTGCCATTTACTGTACACCTTTATTTGAGCCAGTGCTGTGCTAAGTGTTATATGCATCTACTCACAACAAGCCAGTGAGCAAGGTCTTATCAGCGTCATTCTCATTTACAGAGGACAACACTGGGGGCTCAGAGGTTAAGTAACTTTTCCAAGGTCACACAGTTATTTTATGGCAGAGCCAGATCCCAACCCTGATATGTCTTTTTCCAAAGTCTATCCTTTAAAAATGCTCTCGCTGCCCCAGGTAATAAGAGGGCCCGATTCCAACTGGGTAACTGGAGGACAAGTAAAATGGGGATTTGGTTATGACCACATTCCTCCTGTCAACCTTTTTATAGCTAAGACTAGTAATGTTGGGGTTGGGCCTGGGTTACTTGTAAGACAAACCAAAATACTTTGTAAAATGTAAACTGTTGGCCAGAATAAAAGCATTATCCATAAGTCAAAACATAGCCATAGGGATTGTAACTATGATGGCAACAAGAAGACCCTACACAATGATGTGGCCGGGGTGTGAAATTGTGTTATTCCATGCCCAGAACCTGTTTGCTTTCTAAATGTTGATTTCCATCCAAGTCAGACCAGGTTTGAACTCTTATCTGGGTAACACAAAATCTGTTCTCTTATGCCTTAGCCTCAATCTTTGGTAGGCTGCTTCTTGAGCTCCATGCTAGTCTCATAAACCCAACCTTCCCAATCAGTGGGTCACGCTGGGTTATGGATGTGCCCAAGATACTGACCCTTGCAGCCTGCAGGGTATCCCAAAGGCCCTGGACCACTTGGCTCCACTATAAGTAGCCTTGCCCATTTATCCCAAAGTGCCAAATAACTGGTATCATTTTCTCTGTGTGGCATGACATAAAAGTTTGGGAAGTACCATCACAGACACTCTAAAAGCTTGCTGCACAGTAAGACTGACAATGGGGTATAAATTCCAGAGTCAAGAAACAAGCATTTGTCATAAAAGATTAGTGGTCCATCTCCCATTATTTCTCCCCCTCAGTTACCTAATCTATGTTTCAATTTCTATCTATATACCAATAACCCTCAAGTCTTTATTTCTCCTCCCCACAGTTCTCCTGAGCAGCCAAATCTATATTTGCAAAATGCTTGTTAGAATAGCTCCCCCAGATCTTCCACAGAAACTTTAAAATAAACTTATAATAATAACCATTAATTGAGCACGATGTGTTAGGGACTACACAAACATTATTTTATAAGATCCTAACAACAATCATATAAAATCGATCCTAGAATTTTTACAGGTGAGAAAACAGGTTCAGAGAGGTTAAGTAACTTGCCCACTGCCGTAGAGCTAACATTGAAGCAGGCTCAGAGGCCAGGCCTGCCTGGTGTAAGGCCTGTGTTCCTTCCCACGGTATCTGCAATCTCCCTCTAGTCTCATCCTCCTCCTGGATTCCTCAACTAAATTCATCCAGCCACTATCCTAGTCAGAAACCCAGAGTGGCTGGTGATGCTGCTCTCTTCCTCATACCCTGTATGAAGTAAGGACAAGTCTGTGGTCCAACCCCTCAACGAAGCTCTCACCAGCATTCTCACTGATGCCCTTCTGCTGCTCCTACCCAGCTAATTCCTACCAACTTGGATCAATCCAAGCAGCCACTTTCCCTCTTCCTACTCCCAATCAAGTTTCCAATCATGCATCTCTGACCCAGTGAAGCCTAACTGCATATTAGATTCATCAGGGGAGCTTTTACATTTTAGGTGCCAAGGCCTTACTCCAGACCAACTGAATCATAATCCCTGAGGGTGAGGCTTGGACAATGCTGGGTTTCTAACAGCTCCCCAGGTGATTCTACAGTGTAGCTGGAGTTGGGGATCACTGCTGTCATCTCATGGCTCTAACCTTGGCTGAGACCCCAATATTTTCTCAGAGCCACATCCTTTCCTGGGGCTGCTGCTCTCAACTATTACCACTTTCCTCAGACTTCCTGCCTCATCCCCACCTCCTCAAAGCAGACAGCCTTGTCTCCAGTTTCATGGACAAAACACTGGACGTTAGGACCAATGCTCTCAAAATTTCATCCTCTCTATTTCTAAATTAATCCATGATAGCACCTCTTTCCTCCTTTCCTCCCATCACCAGAGAACATGATGCTCCTGCCCGTGGCCAGTCTTCCGGGGCCTGCCTTCATTTATTACCCTCCCTCCGAGGCTCCACCATCTCCTTTTCCTCTACACCTTCCCCTCAGCCTATAAACATGTTCAAATATTTCCTATCTTAAAAAGGTATTCTTTTGATCCTATCTCCCATTATTATCTTCAGCACCAACTTCTTCAAAGAGGTTATACTTACATCTCTGTATCCTCAAACCACGCACTATGTCTTCCACCCCAGTGTCTAAGAAAATGCTCTCACTCCGTTCTGATGGTTTACTAATCACAACCCCAAAGACCTGTTTAGCATTCTCACTGCCCCTCCACCCCAGCCCTGTGGTATCTGAATCTTTTGCCAGTCCCCTACTACCAGTTAGTCCTTAACTTCCAGCAGACCACAGCTGCCTGGCTGCCCTCTTACTTGTATGGCTGCTCTTTCTTCCTTTCCTTTGCTGAATCTTCTTTCTCTGCCTACTCCTTAAATACTGGTGTTATCCAGAGTTCTGTCCTCAATCCTCTCCACTCTCCCACTGTGACTCATCCACATTCCTGGCTTTGACTCCTGTCTGTATGCTGATGAGTCCCTATCTCTGGCTTTTCCTTCCACCCCAAGTACCAGCCACTATTGTACTATCTGACAGAACATCGCCCCATGTAGCCCAAAGACACCTTAAATTCAACAGTCAAAACTAAACTCATTGGGAAGCGGGTGTGGCGCAATGGATAGAGCACCCGTTTACCATATGAGAGGCCCCGGGTTCGCTTCCCCGCGCCTCCTTGTGAGGGCAGGCCGGCTCGCACGGCGCCGTGGGCTGATGCAGCAAGACCTCACAGCAAGGGGGAGATAAGCAGACACAGAGAAGACACGCAGCGAATGGACACAGCAGCACAAGCAGCAAGGGGGGAGTAAATAAAATAAAATAAATAAATCTTTAAAAAAAAAAAAACTAAACTCATGGGAAACGGGAGTGGCTCAGTGGATAGAGCACCCGTTTACCATATGGGAGGCCCCGGGTTCGCTTCCCGGCGCCTCCTTGTGAGGGCAGGCCGGCCCGTGTGGCGCGAGGGGCTGATGCAGCGGGACCTCACAGCAAGGGGGAGATAAGCAGACACAGAGAAGACACGCAGCGAATGGACACAGCAGCACAAGCAGCAAGGCGGGGATAAATAAATAAATAAATCTTTAAAAAAAAACCTAAACTCATCATCTTTCCTTTTAAACCATCTACTCCTGTATC
>JAQZBX010019740.1:0-33230 GCA_029593785.1 Cabassous unicinctus | reverse complement strand
GCCATCTTTTTCCAGGAGTCCTAGATCCATATTTCTATCTAGAATAACAATTCACTATTTTTCTGCCTAAATTACTTCCTTTGATATATCTTTTACTACACAACTGCTGATGATGAATTCTTTTCATTTTTGCATGCATTAAAACATTTATTTTGTGTTTGTTTTTAAAAGATCTTCTTGCTTTGTATGTATTATACTGTGGCAGTTTCATAAAGCTATGAATTCCAAAAACAGATATTGGATTATGTTTGTAAACTGGTCTGTTCCTCTGGACATGATTAAATTATAATTATGGCATTGATTGGGCCACATAGGTAGGGTGTTGAACCCTGCCCTTTGGTGGGCAGGGTCTCAAAGATAGAAGACATTGCAGAGGACAGAGTTGGAGATCTGAAGCTCAGTTTTAATGCCGGAGACCAGGGAAGCAAGCACACAGAGGAGGCTGGCCATGAGGAAGGAAAGAAGGCCCTGAGAAGAGACAAGCCATTCACCTGATAGTCTACAGATGGCCTTGGAGAGCTGAGCCCAGAGAGAAATGGAGCCCTGGGCAGAGAGGAACCCAAGAAGCCTGAACCCTGGCAAAAGTCAGCAGCTGTCTTGCTCCAAACACGTGGCATCAGACTTTGGTGAAGGAAGAAGCTTATTCTTTATGGCCTGGTAACTGTAAGCTTCTACCCCAAATAATTGCCCTTTATAAAGACCAACAGATTTCTGGTATTTTGCATCAGCACCCCTTTGGATAATAATACATATACCTAGACAAATTTTTGTTTCAGAAATTTTTCTTTCACATGGTGCTCTACTGTTTCCTTACTTGCTTTGGTTTTGACATGAAGAATGATACATTCTTATATTCTTCCTCCATACAACCATATATAGTTTTTTAATTTATTGAAGTATATCATTCATACACGAACATACATAAACTATAAGTGTTCAGTAAACATTGTGAACTTACAAAACAAACATGCATAGCATCATTCAGGGCTCCCACACATCACTTCCCCCCAAACACCCTGCATTGTTGTGAAACATTTGTTAACAAATCATGAAAGAGCATCATCAAAGTATTACTACTAACTATAGTCCATATCTTCCCTCCCTATACACTTTTTTAAGGATTTATTTATTCATTTATTTACTTTTATCCATTTTTACCCCCCTCCGTTTTTGCCGTTTCTTTGTCTATTCACTGGGCAACTCTCTGTGTCTGTTTTCTGCCCTCTCTTCTCCTCCTTCTCCTGTCTTCACTGGGATTTGATCCTCAGAATCTCAGATGTGGGAGAAAGGTGTCCTACTGTGTGTGTCTCCTTAGTTCCTGGTTTTTCAGCGTGTCTCATCTTGGCTTTCCCTGTGTCACTCTCCTGTTATGTCATCATCTTGCTATGTGGCTCGCAGGGCCTGACTGTGCACCCACTCACAGGGCCTGACAGCTCACCCACTCACCGGCCCTGGTGGCACACCCACTCATGGGGCCTGGCGGCTCACCCATGCATGGGGCCTGACAGGGCACCCATGAATGGGCCTTATGGCTCACCCACTTGCAGGGCCTGGTGGTGCACTGGCACTTGTGGCCTGGTGGCCCACACACCTTCTATATTTTTCTTTTTTGAATTTTTACTGGGAGGTCCTGGGGATTGAATCCAGGTCCCTCCATATGGGAGACAGATGCCCAACCACCTGAGCAACATCTGTCGACCTGCTATATTTCCCAAGGTTGACCAAAGATACCCAAAGTTACAGTCTTTTCCCATACAGGATGGTTATATAATAAATCAGGCATAGTTTATCACCAGCATTCTAAAAACCAGACCTAGGGAGAAAAACTAGGTCTGGGGATACATGCATGGTTTCTAATATAGCAAATGTTTAGCCTACTCTGATTATCACAAAATCAGGTCAGCAAGAATATTCACACAACCATATCTTTTGCAAGCTCTACTTTGAAAATAGGACAGTGAGGTACAAAGAAATTAAGTAATTTCCCAAGATGACAAAGGATTCTAAAAATGACAACCAAGAGTGCTATATTAGTACATATGTCTGCCATACAAACATGTTTTTCAATTTAATTTAGAAAATATTTTCCAAGTATTTCCAATGGAAAATATACTAATTTGATGATTTCAAATTATATTTTGGCATTTCTTCCAATAACCCTTTATTATAGTTTGATAGGCCTTAGTAAGTTAATTGACACTTATATTGTCATATATTAGCAGGAAGAAGAATTTCAAATAAAATGCATGTTCACTTCTTTGATATAGTCTTCTAGGATGTTAGCATAGCCCATTCATATAGAAGATATCCCTGTGCCAAAATATGAATTTCTCCTTAGACTTACCTCTGCACTGCAGCCATAAAAGATTTCAAAATCAAAGCTGTCAATATTGTGCTTAGTCAGGTCACCAGGATGGGGGCCAAAGTTAGAAAAAGTAGTTAGGCTATGTTATCTTTTCTATAACCTATCTTTCTTGTTCAGCTGCTGTACATTTGACCTGCCTGAGGAGTAAAGCCTGCCTGACCATGATAGAACCAAAGCTCTTAAACTATCCAAAGGTAGTCTTCATGATATTCATGTTTCCTTTATCTTCTACAACCTTTTCAGAGAATCTCAACTTCACTGTCAAACTTTTAATGGAGAGATCAAATGTGCATAACAGATTTCAGCATTATAAAGACCTGTATATTTATTGAATACTTCAAAATGTAGTTTTTCTATTCTCCTAATTTCTTCATTTGTCTAGAATCCTAATAACAATAAGAAAGAAGATTCAATAAATATATGGGTTGCAGCAATTCTTTCGGGAACCTGGGTCGGTCACAACTTGACTGCTCATTTCCTGAAAAGAAGATGGCAACAGAAAAACTAGTATACTCTAAACCAGACTGCATTCTAAGCATTGCATTCATAATCTTGTATCACACCACAGCAGTCCTATAAAATAGTTTCCCTCTCATTCATTTTCTACATATATAGGAAATTAGGCATAAAGAATCTGAGAAACTTGTCCAACAATGCATAGATAGTAAGTAGGGAAGCTCTTCAAAGAAGGTGTAGCTTATTATACTACAAATATCTTGTTCTGAAGTATGATTCACATGTTTAATATTTTATTACAATTCTCTAATCTGCATGTGTTTATCCTCAGGGCATCAAAAGTAGAAGAACAGATTTTAAGTGACCTAGATATTTTCACTTGTATCTTGATCCCTGTAACTCAGTGAGACAGGTATTAGGATAGTTACATAACCTCTGATTGGCTCATGGACCCATACTCCCATGACTAAACACCATGTGCCCCATGTCCCCTGGGATCTCTTCCCAACCTCAGGCATAAGGTCCTAATAACCTACCACAGCTGGCTTTTGGACCCCCTTGGTCACAGAAGCATTCTCAGAGAGAACAGAATGAACTGGTTTGGTGGCCAGTTGACCAAAACTGTTAATGATATTCCTCTGGGAAAAGAAAGGTCAGAGTATTCTTAAATCCTTGCACTGAGCAAGGATATCCGTTTTCATATTTCTTGTAATCATACATGAAAATGCTGATAAGGACAAGATCTAGGGATTTTTGAGCCTAGAAGACTATTTAACAAAACAGCACAGATTGCAGTGGCCGTTTGGTACTAAGTTTCCAACTCATATGGATCCAGGCTCCAGGGACAAAGAGAGCTATTGCCAAAAGAGCCCTTGGTGTCTATAAAAAGGATTGAAAGACCTGAATTTAGGGACCTGTTACTCCAGGGCAATGTTAACTTATTGCTAAGTTCAAGGAAGCTGCAAACTCTAACATATTTCCTTTAACATAGTTTGTTGTTTTCAGGGTCTTCAATCAGACTAAAGTATTGAATAGGTGACCTACATGGTACACTTCATCTGGACACCTAGAAAGAAAGACCAGCAAATGGGCAGGAATACTTGGGGAGATATATCCTCCAATGATTGGGTGATTCCCCATCAATTTCTTTTGAAGACTAATGCCTTGGAAATTCTGACTGAAGAAATTCACATCTGAGCTAGGATGCTTGTGCTCCACATTCATAGGATGGTGTGACCTTACAGAGCAAAAATAAACTCGGCACATGAACTTAAATTTATTGAGGAAGTCTCTCTTTGCAATCATTTTCAAGTCACTAGTTGAGGAAAAGAAATACTATACTTAAGGTAAAAATGGATAAACTGCAAAACAGTTGTTAGTGATGGGTCAGTGGTTGCTAAGTCCATGCAAAACATTCTCTAAAATTAAGATGCCTTGTCATAGAATGAGCCTGTTCCTCCTCCAAATGAATTCAGAGAAGCAGGTGAAACCAGTACTTCTTTATTGGTATTTTTCTCTCAAATTAATACTAAGTTCTTCAATTTTCAAGTAAGTAAAATTTATACTTTTATTTCTACTATCATTGTACTTTAGAATACTCACAGTCATAGAGAGTGCATTAGTCAGCCAAAGCGGTGCTAATGTGAAATACCAAAAATGGGTTGGTCTTTATAAAGGGTATTTATTTGGGGTAGAAGTCCACAGTTACCAGGCCATAAAGCATAAGTTTCTTCCCTCACCAAAGTCCATTGTCACGTGTTGGAGCAAGACAGGTGCCGACATTTGCCCAGGGTTCAGGCTTCTTGGGTTCCTCTCTTCCTGGGGCTGCGTTTCTCTCCGGGCTTAGCTCCTGTTTCCTCCACAAGGTCAGCTGTAGACCATCAGGCGAATGGCTCGCTTCTCTTCTCCTGGGGCCTTCTTTCCAACATCAAAGCTGCTTCTCAAAGACTGCTGCTACTGTTCTCTGCCTTGCCTTTTATATTCGATTCCCCACCCACCAAGGAGTGGGGTTCAATGCCCTAGTCATAACCTAATCATGCCCAGATTAACAGATCAGTTTACAAGCATGATCCAATTATATTTTTGGAATTCATAATTACATCAAATTGGCCAATTTTCTGAGTCACTTAGAAAAGTAGTCAATCAAAGTGGGCACAGACCTGAGATAAGAAAATATATCTATTTTTATTAAATTAATTTTACATATTTTAAAGGCTATAGGTTCTTTTTGTAATAAAAATGGATCAGAAAATTCATGAAACAGGCCCCCAAATGGCTGTTTACACAATAATTCAGTTAATACTACTTATCTTATGTTTTTTTAGATACTATCCATGTATATTTGCCATTATATGCACTAGATAGCCTAATATATAAATGTTTATTTCTTGAATTTTCCACTCAGAATTATTGAAAGAAATCTCCTCATAGTTAATATTTCTTATAAAACACCTTAATGTCACTTGATATTTTTGATTACATATTCTAATTCATTTTATTGTTCTTTATGTAGACATTTAGGTTGCCTCCATTATTCACTACTATAGAAGAATCTGTGAAATAAAAACTGTATGCTTAAATTTGGCCCATGTATTTATTTTATCTAGAATAGATTCAAATGAGTAAGATATACTAAAGAAAGGATATGACCAATTATGACGCTCTTATTATACAGAGTCAATTTATTTACAGATTATTTAGTATCCAAAACACTCCACAAGTGTTTAATAATATATCTAGTGTACATAGAGGCTAATTTTTAATTAATTAACTTTTATTCTACATTTCTTTGATTATTTACTAGAGGATTTTTGATATCTTATTTTATTTTATTAAAAAAAAGGCTTTTTCATTACTTTTGCTCATTTAAATTTCTTTTTAATTTTTTTAAAAGATTCTTAGAAATACATAAATGTTGCACAAAAAATATAGGGATTTCCGTATGCCCCAGATCCCACACCTCACACAACCTCCCACATAAACATTCTTCGTTAGTGTGGCAAATTAATTGCTATTGATAAACACATCCTGGGGCTTTCCCATTAAGCATGGACAATAGTTCACATTGTAGACCACACTCTCTCCCACACAGTTCTGCATGTTATATGATGATATAAAATGGCCTATATCTGTCATTGCAATGTCACTCAGGACAATTCCCAACTTCCAAAAATTCCCTGTATTTCAACTGCTTTTCCTTCTCACTGCCCCCAGAGCCTCCAGTAGCCACTGGCTCCACATCAATGTTGTAATTTCTTCCATTGCTTGTATCACAATATGTGTATAGTAGAATACCAGTAAGTCCATTGTAGTCCGTAGCTCTTCCCCCTATCCTGAGGTGTCTGGGATGGTGATGTCCACACCACCTCCAATTGAGAGGTGGTTTATATCCCATGGGGAAGATGGATGGGATTATCCTGCCTGTAGCTGCAGACTCTCTCCATTTCCTGGGATGGTCATTGTCCATCATCATCTCACAGTCAGTAGTCCTGGATGTGTCCAATGAGGTGTAGAGTAGGAGTTGCTGCTCCACTGAGGTTCTGGGCCCAGCTGGCACATGGTCAGCCCAAAGACTCAAGTCTCTGGACGTACACCTACAAACTCCAGCACCAAGTATAGGTTTGAATAGAAGGGACAGATGAGCCATGCGCAGGGAAGACATAGCTGAGTCCAACTCTGAAACTCTCAGGAGCACAAACTCCAAAGTAGGGCCCACTGGCAAGATACCAAACTACGGAGCTATCTACCCTGACGTAGAACCTGGGTGTCTCCAAAGTCCTCAGGATCTCCACTATTTGGGGTGATATCCACTTTGGAATTCTATGAGATTTTAGTGAGATGTGCATAAGCATTACCTCTAGGATGACCTCCTGATTCATTTTTTATAATGTTGTGGATAGAATAGTTTCTAAATGCGGTTTATAGAAATAGTTGGCAGTCAAACTTATTTGACAGCCCAATTTTTGGCAAGTATTTCCAAGGGTAACCCATGACTTTGTGTAGTTGAATTTATGCTTTCTTTCCTATTTGTACACAACTACATTTTTGCTTAACATGCCCTTTCTCATCTAGACTCAGTGAAGATTATCACTTTGGTTTTCCGTATTTGAGCAGATTTATGCTTTAATTTAGGTGTTAATCCACATTATTCATTTTTTAAGATTTTAGTTCTTTTTTTCCCTTTTTGATGCATATTAATATAAAGAGAAAATTTACTTTGTTTTGAAAAATGCCTATTTGTTACTACAAAACTTTTATTATCCCCACTGTAAAAAATTATTTTCACAATTTTTAAAAATATTCTCTAAATTGTTGTCCTTTGGGATTTGACCACATTTACTTCTTATTGAGCTTATCTTTATTCATTTGTTTTCATTGTAATTTTTGAATAACAATACATTTTTAATTTTATGTAATAAATCTAATATTTTTCTCTATATAATTTTTGACTTCTGCATTAAAATTTTATCCAAATATGATTGATGATTTAACTAACTTCATGAGATGAATACTTAGTTCATTTATAGTCTTATTTAGTTTATTTATTTCCCTCTTGATATTATAATGAACAAATTATTTCAAGGGCAATAATATTATGTATTTTTCTCATTTTTCTTTTATGAATAATTTGTAAGTATGTGGAAAACTATTTTTTACATTTATATATAAACTCTGGGTTAAGTACTAATGATTTTCTTCATTTCCTCTATGTCCTTTATAATTTTGCCAAATTAAGTATGAAAAAGTTCAGGCTCAATAATATGAAGCCTCATACACAGCAAGACACAGCTATTGTTTAGTGAAAAGAGAAGGCAAAATTAGTACATCTGTTCTGAAGAGCAGGCTGTGTGCAATATATCATGGTGGTTTTGTTCATTTATGTTATATTATTTGTTTTCAGAAAATATCCAGAGAACATTGCATAATCTTCCTTAAATTGAATGTTGATTTGCAAAATGCCCCTAAACACTAAATATGACTGAAGTTCAATAAATATTGACTTCCAGATGTTCAAATCAATTAGGTGAAAATTGCATTCTATCCTGATTCTATTCTAACCTCTTCAGTACACCCTTTTACTGAGATTTTCAATAAAGGATCTAGCATTCTTGTACAATTCTGTTTTCATGGAGCATGAGCTCAGAAATCTGTCAAGGTATTATCTTCGTGCATCAGAAATAATACTAATTTCTGTTGATACAGAAATGTCACTATATCACCCCTAATTTTAAATTGAAATCAACTGATTTTTTTATAATCAGCATGAAATAAGGTGAGAGAATAAGAATAAAAATGGCTGTATCCTAATATCATCAGCAGAAGTGATTAAAAGGGCACAGGGCACTAGAGGCACATAATCCAGGTCTCTGCTCCTACACAGAGGTGCTCTTTTAATTCCTCATTGTCTATAACAGAGAAGACTGTGGCAGTGATGGAAAAGGGTCCATTTATATATGATTGCAGTAAGGGTGCCTGGCATCTCAAGAGTCATCAAACATTGCTTGGTGTGTGTGTGTGTGTGTGTGTGTGTGTGTGTGTGTGACTGTGTGTGTGTGTATAGAAGAGAGTTCTGTGTTCCATATGTAACTAATAATATGGCCCAGGTTTAACTCCAGGGTTTATCTCTCAGGTGTGTCCATCATTCCTACAGGAAACAAATTATGTGAAATATATATTATTAGCTTGATTAAAATTTACCTATGACCACAGAAAACTATTTGGAGATAAATCAATCATTCATATGCAAACCTGGATTCATGGAGTAAGAAACATCATGACAGAATTCAACATGCTCAGCCTTACAAAGAACCTAGACAGACTTGCAGAATCTCTTTGTTGTGTTTGTGATCATGTGCTTTCTCAGCTTAGGAGGCAACTTACTCATTGTAGTGACTATTACCACCATCCCAGCCTTGGACTCCCCATGTACATTTTTTGTCATTCCTGCCCTTTCTGATGACTCATTCTCTTCTACCAAGGCCCCCAAAGAGATATTTGACCTACTCCTTCTTAATAAAACTATCTCCTTTTTTGCAGCATTTCTTTATGGGAGTTGAGATCATCTTGCTCCCTGCGATGGCTTATGACTGCTATGTGGCCATCTGCAGGCCCGTGCACTACATGATCACAATGAACCGGCAGATGTGTGGGCTCCTCATGGTAGTGTCCTCGGTTGGGGGATTTCTTCTTGTCCTAATTAAAATCATTTTTATGGTTTGGTTGCCCTTCTGTGGTTTCAATGATCATTGAGCATTTCTTCTGTGATCTTTATCCTCTGCTGAAGCTCTTATGCATTGACACTCACATATTTGGGCTCTTTGTTGTCACTCACAGTGGACTTTTGTATATGCTCAGTTTTTCTACTCTTATCACTCCTTATGTCCTCATACTTTGCCTTCTCAGAAATCTACAGCTCTGAAGCATGTCAGAGTGCTCTCTCCACCTGTGGCTCACACATTTCAGTGGTCATCTTATTCTTTGTGTCTGTATACATTAATCCATGGTAACCTTCCCATTGATAAAGTGGTGGCCTTATTTTATACTATGACTATACCATGCCAATTTAAAACTTTTTATGCTAAACACTCAGAAATGTAGAAGTGAAAAATGAACTGATATGAAAAAGTGCTGGGGTCAAAAAGTGATAATTGATAACAACATGAGTATGTAACATCCAACAAAATCTATTTTTTATTTAACAAGTGTAGTTAATGGAAAGATATGGATGTTGCAGTCAGAATATGTGGGTTTTTATATTTTATCCCTTCATTATCTAGAATCTTTAATATTTTCTCTTTCATGAAATATGAATTATTGATTATATGATGACACTCTAATTCATTTATAAAATTCTTGCATTTACAAATTATTGATCAAACAGACATTGCAAACTTTCATAAAATTGTCACAATATTTGGTAAAAATTCATAGTCTTAATCCCAAATGCTGGAATCAGAGTAGACTTATCATGAGAGATTAGGACTACCAGAAGTATTAGGATTCGAACAAAGAGAGAAAGTCATTAGAACAGGACTCTGCCTAACATTAATGCTGCTGGATTTCACAACTAGAAGGAGCACCATTTTCATTTTAATCTGACCAAGGGCCAGAAAAATTATTTTCTTGCCCAAAGCCATGGATGGATGTTAAGTTCTTCCAGGTACAGCCATAGAACAATCATACTCATACTTCCCAGATAGAAGATTATTACAGAGCACTTTTTTTCTGTGAAAAACTGCCTAGAAACCACTGAACCCTCCAAAATACCTTTTATAATGTTTCAACATTCATTTATTTAATCATTGAAATGAACGAAATATACATAGACTATACATCTGTGATCAAACTTTTCTTTTAACAAGTTTACATTTTAGAATACCAGGCAGCAAATGGAGAGTAAGGTATCAAATGAAGGCTGACAAATGGAGCATTTTGAAAACTTGTGTAAGTATTATCTAACATAAGTCATAAATGATGGACATGAGAAAACATATACAGATGATTTGATTGAATGTTATTTGAAGGAAGAAGTATGAAAACCAAAAATGTGGAACTAAAAATGGTAGATTTTCAAATTCGCTAAAGACTAGAAATTAGATTAGAGCAATATTAAGGCAAAGACTTGAATGTTAACTTCAAATTCTCACTCTTCCTCTTCCTTTATAAAGTCTATCTACCAAGTGGAAATGACTCTCTTGCTCAGAAATCCATCACCCTGTCCTGCAGTCTACCTTTACTGCTACATTCAAGATCTTGCTATCACAATTATGCCTTCCTTTTTTCCCCCTAAACTTTAGGAATAGAGGACTATGCCTTTACCACGACAATCCTCTATGTACGAATTCAGCTTATTCTTAGCAAACGTCAAGATTATTTAATATGAGCTTTTTTTTTCTTTTTCTATTGTTCACCAGCATTTACATTGGTCACTTTGTGTATTTGCCAGTCTTTCATCTCTTCCATACATTTGTTTCTAACTTAGTTTGCCAGGCTTCTATGACAAATCCCACACAACAGAGTGGCTTAAACAAGGGGAATTTAATGACTCATGGTTTTATTGTTAGAAGTCCACAACAGAGATGTCAGTAAGGTCATACTTTTTCCCCAAGGCCTGTAACTTTCTGGGTCCAGAGATCCTTTGGGTTACTTTGATTGTGTCCTTGACTCACATCACCTGGCAATGTCCTTTCCTTTCTCTTCTAGGTTACATTGACTTCCTTCCTGTGGCTTTTTCTCACTATGTCTGATTTTTTCTGCTAATAAAAGCCTCACAAATCCAGATTAAGACCACTTTCATTCAGGTGGGTCACATCTTAACTTAAAATAACATCTTTGGGAAGTGGATGTAGCTCAAGTGTTTGAGCATCAGCTTCCCACCTGTGACATCCCAGGTTCAATCCACAGGCCCGGTACTGTAAAAAAATAACATCTTCAAGAGGTCCTATCCATGATGGATTCACAACCACAAGAATGTGGACTAAGATTGAGAACATTTCTAAATTGGGGTAGATAATTCAATATACCACAGTTTTAATCCCATATCACAGCAATTACTACAAAATCTGTAGCTGCACTTGAATTCATGTAACTGACTCTTTTATTAAAGAACTTGTGAGCTTACAAATCAATCATGTACAATGTGCAGAATCCCCATACATAACCTCTCCTCAATACCTTGTATTATTATGGAACATTTGTTACAGATTGTGAAAAAAAAATCATCAAAATATTACTGCTAACTGTGGTCCCTAGATAACACTTGCTGTATTTTTTCCATAAAACTTCCTATTATTAAACACCATGTATTAGTATGTACATGTGTTATAGTTCATGAGAGCATGCTTTCATATTGTTCTGTTACCACAGTCCATATCCACCACATGGCTCACTGTATTATAGAGTCCCATGATTTGTACTATCAGTCCAAAGTGTACACCTAGTTGCTCTCAGTTTCATCAGAGAGTTGTGGTGCCATCACCTCAGTAAATTTTATAACATTTTCCTTAGTCCACTAGAAAAAATCCCATTCCCTTATTATTGACGCTTAACATTGATAATGGAACTTTTTGGACATTAACGCAAGATTATATATTATTACAGTCATTAAGTTACATTAATTGTATTTTCCCATGTATCATCATATTCCTAAGACCTTGTAATAGTGCCTTACATTTGTTCTAGTTTATAGAAGAGCATTCTCGTATTGGCACTATTAACCATAATCCTCATCCACCACTGAGTTCACCATGTTGTACAGGCCTTAAATTATTCTCTAGCTTGCTTCACTTGATATTTACATCCCTAGACTTAATCATTCAGCCATAATCATATTTATTATTTTTTATGATACACTTTTATTTTTATTTTTATTGTGGACACATGCATAAATAAAGTTTTCATTTTAAACATTTTAGGTGTACATTTCAGTGAAATTAATTACATTCATAATATTGTGCTACCATCATGATCATTAATTACCAATACATTTTCATCACCCCTAAAAGAGAACTATTTACCCTCCCCTGGCCCCTGGTAATCTGTAATCTACTTTAATCTCTATTAGTTTGATTATTCTAGATATTTCATATAAGTGGAATCATATATTTGCTGTTATGTGCCTTGCTCATTTCACTCAGCATAATGTTTTTAATGTTCATCCATGTTGTAGTACATATTATAATTTCATCTTTTTTCTGACTGAATAATTTTGCATTATATGTATACACCACATTTTGATTATCCATTCACTGCCAATGGATACTTGAGTTGTTTCCACCTTTTGTTATTGCCAAAAAGGATGCTATGAGCATAGGTACACAAGCATCTATTTGAGTTTATGTTTTCAATTCCTTTGGGTATATACCCAGGAGTGAATTGACAGGTCATATGGTCATTCTATGTTTAACTTTTTGAGAAATTGACAAATTGTTTTCCACAGCAGCAGCACCATCTTACATTTCTCATCAACAAAAACAGGAGAGTTGCTATTACTCTGCATCTGTTCCAACACTTGTTATTTTTGTCTTTTTTTATATAATTATTTTTTTTTATTTTTTAAAAGATACTTAGATTACATAAATTTCACGCAAAAATTGTAGGGATTCCCATATGCCCCACCTCCCACTCCTCTCAAAACCTCCCACATAAACATCCTTCATTATTGTAGCACATCACCTGCAATAGATATAACATCTTGTAGCTTCGCCACTAAGCATGGACCACAGTTCACATTGTAGACCACACTCTCTCCCACACAGTTCTGCATGTTATATGATGATATAAAATGGCCTCTATCTGTCATTGCAATGTCACTCAGGATCATTCCCAAGTCACGAAAAAGCACCCTGCCCTTAAAGCATCCAGTGGCCACTGGCTCTACAGTAATGTTGTAATTACTTCCATTGCGTGAATCACAATATGCCTATAACAGAATACCAGTAAATCCACTCTAGTCCATAGCTCTTCCCCCGACTCTGAGGAGTCTGAGATGGTGATATGCACTCCATCTCCAAGTGAGAGGGGGCTTATATCTCATGGATAGGATGGATGGGATTATCTTGCCTGCAGCTGCAGACTCTCTCCATTCCCTGGGATGGCCATTGTCCATCATCATCTCCCCACCAGGTGTCCAGGGTGAGTCCACTGAGCTGTAGAGTAGGAGTTGCAGCTCCACCGAGATAATGGGCCTAACTGGCACATGGACAGCCCAAAGACTCCAGTCTCTGGAAGTACACCTACAAACTCCGACAACACATATAGGTTTGAATAGAAGGGACAGATGGACCATGTGTAGGAAAGACATATTTCGGTCCAACTCTGTCACTCTCAGGAGCAAGGATTCCAAAGTAGGGCCCACTGATAAGGCAGAAAACTCTGGGGCTATCCACCCTGATATAGGACCTGGGTGTCTCCAGAGCCCCCAGGAGCCCCTCTGTTTGGGGTGTATCCACATTGAAGCCTATGAGGTCCTATTGAGATGTGCATAAGCGTTACCTCTGGGATGACCTCCTGACTCACTTTGAAGTCTCTTAGCCATATGAACTCATTTGTCTTTACCTTTTCCCCCTTTTATTCGAGGTCTTTCTCAGTTGTATTGCCTGTTGGCACTTGTTAGTAATCTCTCATTGCCAGGAAGGCTCATCCCCGGGATGTCATGTCCCATGCTGGGGGTAAGGTAATGCATTCATAGGCTGAGTTTGGCTTAGAGAGAGTCCACATTAGAGCAACAAGGAGGCTCTCAGGAGGCAACCCTTAGGCACCCTATAACAATAGGCTAAGTTTCAATTTCAAGAGGAAAGACTCATAAGGGTAGTCATCAATAACAAGAGCCCATCAGTGGATCATCCTCCTTTGCCAGACAATGACCCTGCACTTGGGGAACTGTTGCTACTCCCTTGGAGAATATGGCAGAGCTCTCCAGGATGGGAATTCAGTATTCTCTCATTTATTGAGTGGTTCTCCACCCACTGTGACCATGCCCCGTGAGCATTTAAACAATTTTATATACCTTTTATGTATGTTCAGGTGAACTTCCTCCCATGTACCCCTCATCTCTGACATCTCCTACCAATGATCCTCTCCCACCCCAGTTGTAACCCTTCCGTGATCCAAAGCTTCTTTAAAGATGAAGCCAATACAATAGCCAAATACAATTAATAGGAAAATGAAATAATAATGATGTTTAAATGTAAGAGACAAAATACATGAAAACTTTTTAAAAAAAACTAAAAATAAAATAAAATTAAAGGATTGGGTTATTTAAAACATGAGAAAATTTTTTTTTTAATTTAAAAATAATTTTTTTTTACATTTTGCCTTTTATCACTGCAATATCTTGTGTCCAGTCTGTACCGTGCCACCTTCCCCCTCTCACTCCCCAGTGTCTCACTATTATTCATTTAATTTTCAAAGAAGTTTTAGGTCACAGCAAAGTCACACACCAAATACAAGACACTCTCATATACCCAACCTCCTCCCCTTTTCCTCACCCCATATTAAAACCTTTTTGTATGTGGATGGTAGCACTGTTATTGATATTATGATAGTGAAACATAGCTACTAAACATTGTCAATAGTTTACAGTATGGTTTACATTTTAGAACGTACACTTTTACAAAGTTTGATGATATTTACCATGTCCTGTGTCCATCACTGTAAGGTAATGAAAAACATTTCCACTGACCACTAAATACTCCTGTTTGATCTATTCTGTTCCTCCCTCCCCATCCCTCCGGTGCCCATGATGACACCCTGGCTTGACTCATTGGGTTACAAGATTCATAGTTACATGCAACAAGAATTCATGACACACTGGTTTGTCCTGCACTATTAGGAACCGCTCTTGCTCTTAAGATATGCCTACCTGTCTATTTCTGCTCTCCCTTCAGTATCCAGGGTATTCTAACCCACCTTTCCCAATCTACCCAGCTTTCAACCCTGCACCACCCATCCTAATATATCACTACCCTCCTGTCCTATTCCTTCACTACACAACTACCCTCTATCACTTTACCATAGGTTATGTCCATATGGATGATGGCTCACAACTTTCTCTTTTGTTTCTCTTTCTTTTCTCTTTTCTTTCTCATAATCATATTTATAAATCAGCAGTGTTATTATATTTACCCTATAATAAGTATAGTAAGTAACTTACTATAATGTGCTACCATCAACTTTATCTATTTCCATACTTTAAAAATCAAGATAAGTGAAAATTCTACATATAATGAGCATCAGTACCCCTTGTCAGCCCTTATCCGATCTCCTAGTAACCTATGCTCTAGATGTTAACTATTTATACTTTTTATTTAGTTCATATTACTGAGACCATACAATATTTGTCCTTTTGTGTCTAGCTTATTACACTCAGTACAATGTCCTTAAGGTTCATCCATGTTGTCATATGTGTCCCAATTTCATTCCCTCTTACAGCAGCATAGTATTCCATCATATGTGTATACCATATTTTGTTTTTTTATTCATTGGCTGATGGACACTTGTTTTTTTCCATCTTTTTGCAATGATGTGAATAATGCTGCTATGAACATGGGTGTTCAAATGTCTGCTCACATTCCTGTTTTCAGTGCTTCTGGATATATTCCTGTAGAAGGATTGCCTGACATACAGCAGTTTTGTGTTTAGCTTCCTGAATAAATGACAAATCATCTTCCACAGTACCTGTACCATTCTATGTTCCCATCTAACAGTGAAAAAGTATTCCTATTTCTTCACATCCTCAGCAGCACTTGTATTTTCCTGTTTTTTTAAATAATGCCCATTCTATGAGTTGTGAAATGTTATCTCACTGCAGTCTTAATTTGCATTTCCCTAATAGCCAGTGATATTGAACTTTTTTCATATGATTTTTGGCCATTTGTATTTCCTCTTTCAAAAAATGTCTTTTGCTCATTTTTAAATTGGATTGCTTGCCTTTTTATCATTGGGCCTTATGATCTCTTTATATAACATGGAAATCAAACCCTTACTGGATATGTAGTTTCCAAATATTTTCTCCCATTGAGTTGGCTGATTTTTCACCTTCTTGACAAAGACCTTTGAAGTGCAAAAGTGTTTCTGTTTGAGGAGGCTCCATTCATCCTTTTTTATTTTTCTTCATTTTTCCTGCTTTGAGTGTAAGGCTTAAGAAACCATCACCTACCACCATGTCTGAAGGAGTTTTCCTACATTTTCTTCTAGGAGTTTTTAGTTCTAGCATTTATATTTAAGTCTTTGATCCATTTCAAGTTAATTTTTATGTAAGGTTTGAGATTCAAGTCCTCTTTGTTTTAGGTATTGACATGCAGTTCTCCCAGCACCATTTGTTTAATAGACTGTTCTGCCCAAGCTGGGTGGGCCTGAGAGCCTTGTCAAAAATGACAAGGGGAGGGAAGGGAGGAATAGAATAGATTGAACAGGAGGTATTTAGTGGTCCATGGAAATGTTCTGCATGATCTTACAGTGATGGACACAGGACATAGTAAATATCATCAAAATATATAAAAGTGTGCAGTCTAAAATGTAAACCATAGTGTAAACCATTGACCATTTTAGTAGCTTTGTTTCACTATTTGCATATCAGTTATAACTAAGGTACCATCCACATATAAAAAGGTATTTATATGGGGGGGAGAAAAAGGGGAGGATGTTGGTTACATGAGAGTCTCCTGTGTAATGTGTGTGACTTTGCTGTGACTTAAAACTTCTTTGAAAAGAAAATGAAAAATAATGAGACACTGGGGAATGAGAGGGGGAAGGTGCCACGGTACAGACAGGACATCAGATATTGCAGTGATATGAAAGGCAAAATGTCAAAAAAAGTTTTTTAAAAAAATATTTTTCATTTTTTAAAATATTTTAATCTTTTATTTTATTTTTAGTTTTTTAAATTTTTATGCATTTTATCTCTTCTTTTTAAACTTATCACTTTTTCATTTTCCTGTTAATTGTATTCAGCTATTGTAAGGGCTTAATCTTTGAAGAGGCTTTGGATCACAGAAGGGTTTCAGCTGGGGCTGGGGATGATTGTTGGTGTGGGGTGTCAGGGATGGGTCATGCATTGAAGGAAGTTCACCTGAGCACACATATAAAGTATGTAAAAATGTTCAAATGTTCATGGGGCATTGTCAGAGTGGGTGGAGAGTCACACAATAACTGAGAGAATACTGTATTCCCATCCTGGAGGGCTCTGCCACATTCTCTAAGGGAGCAGCAATAGTCCTCCAGTGCAGGAGCAGTGTCTGGTGAAGGATGATCCACTGATATTGATAACTAGGCTTAGGAGCCTTTGCTCTAGAAATTGAAACTTGGCCTATTGTTATGGGATGCTTAAGGGTTACCTCCTGAGAGCCTCCTTGTGGCTTAAATGTGGCCTCTCTCTAATTTGAATGCATTACTTCCCCCCAGTGTGGGTGGTGACTCCCAGGGATGATCCTCCCTGGCCCTGAGGGATTGCTACCGGCACTGACCGGCAATGCAACTGGAAAAAGACTGTGAATAAAAGAGGGAATGGGTAAGGACAAATGAGTTTGTGTGGCTGGGAGACTTCAAAGTAAGTCGGGAGATAGTCCCAGAGGTAACGCTTATGCACATCACAGCAGGATCTTAGAGACTGACAAAGTGGGCACTACCCTAAATAGTGGGGTTCTTGAGGGCTCTGGTGACAACCAGGTCCTATGGTCAGTGCAGATAGCTCCAGAGTTTGGTGCCTTGACAGTGGGTCCTACTTTGGAGTTTGTGCTCCTAAGAGAGAGTTGGACTCAATTATGTCTTCCCTGCAACATGGCTCATCTGTCCCTTCTATTTAAACCTATACTTGGTGCAGGAGTTTGTAAGTGTGCATCCAGAGACTCCAAGTCTTTGGGCTGTCCATGTGTCAGCTGGGCCCAGAACCTCAGCAAGGTTGCAAAACTTACTCTAAAGCTTATTGGACTCACCCAGGACAACTGGCGGGGAGATGATAAAAGACAACAGCCATCCTAGGGAATGGAGAGAGTATGCAGCTGCAGGCACGATAGTCCCATCCATCTTCCCCACTTATGGGATATAAGCCCCCACTCAATTGCAGGTGGAGTGGACGTCACCATCCCAGAATCCTCAGGATTTAGGAAAGAACTATGGACTACAGTGGACTTAATAGTATTCTACTATAGACATATTGTGATTCTAGAAATGGAAGAAATTACAAGATTGATATGGAGCCAGTGGCCACTGGAGGCTCTAGGGGCAGGGAGAGGGAAAAACAATTGTAATACAGGGTTTTTTTTTGGGACTTGGGAATCGTCCTGAGTGACGTTGCAATGACAGATATAAGCCATTTTATATCATCACACAAAATGCAGAACTGTGTGGGAGAGGGTGTAGACTATAATGTGAACTATGGTCCATGCTTAATGGCAAAGCCCCAGGATGCATTTATCAATTGCAATGAATGTGCAGCACTAATGAAGCATTTTCTTGCGAGAGGGTGTGGGAAGTGTGAGGAGTGGGACATATGGGAACCCTATAGCTTTTGTTTAACATTTATATAATCTAAGTTTCTTTTTTAAAAAAAAATAATAATAATAAAAGGAAGAAAACTTAAAAAAATGAATTGACCAGAAATGTGATGTGATGGTCTGTTTCTTAACAATCAATTAAATTTCATTTTTCAATATACCTATCTTTATGCCAGTACCATGCTGTTTTTAGAACTGTACCTAGGTATTATAATTTAAAGTCAGAAAGTGAGGTTCCCCTTACTTTTTTCTGCCTTTTTAAAGATGTATCTGGCTATGTGGGGCCCCTTACACTTCCCAAATAAATTTCAAAATTGGTGTGGGATTTCTAATCGGTATTGCATTAAATCTGTAAATCAATTTGGGTAGAATTTACATCTTAATGTTATTTAGTCTTCCAATCCATGAACCTGGAATGTCCTTCCATTTGTTTTGGTCATCTTTGATATCTTCCATCAATGCACTGTAGTTTTCTGAATACAGGTCCTTTATGCCCTTTATTAAGTTTATTCTTACATATTTGATTTTTTAGTCATTATTATGAATGGAATATTTTTCTGATTTCCTCCTCAGATTGTTCATCAACAGTGCATAGATACACTACTGATGTTTGCATGTTAATCTTGAATCTCACCCCTCTGGACTCATTTATTATCTCTAGCAGCTTTGCTGTAGATTTTTCATGACTTTCTAGGTATAGAATCATATCTGCAAATATAAAAAACTTTAGTTCTTCCCTTCCAATTTGGATGGTTTTTGTATTTTTTCTTGCCCAATTGCTCTAGCTAGAACCTCCAGCACTATATGGAACAGCAGTGGTGACAGTGATCATCCTTTCCTTGTCTTGATCCTGATTTCAATGGTAAAGCCTTCAGTCTTTTACCTTGATTACAATGTTAGCTGTGGGTTTTTCATATATGCCCTTTATCATGTTGAGAAAGTCTCCTTAAATTCCTATCATTTGCAGATTTTTTTTCAAGAAATTATGCTATATTTTGTCAAATGACTTTTCTGTGTCAATCGACGATCATATGATTTTTCTTTTTTGTTTTATTTATGTAATGTATTACCCTGATTGATTTTCTTGTGTTGAATCACTCTTACATTCCTGGGAGAAAATGTACTTGGTCATGATGAATAAATTTTTTAATGTGTTCTTGGATTCAATTAGAGAATATTCTGTTGAGGTTTGTTCAATCTATATTCATTAAGGAAATGGTATGTAATTTTCTTTCTTTTTTTTTTTTTTTTTGCAATATCTTAACTGGCTTTGGTATTAGAGTGATATTGGCTTCATAGAATGAGTTTGATAGCATTCTCTCCAATTCAATTTATTATAAGAATTTGAGTAAGATTGGTATTAAATATTCTGTGAATGATTGGTAGAGTTCAATTGTGAAAACATCTGGTCCATGGAAATTCATTTTGGGCAGGTTTTGATGAATATTTCAATCTCCTTACTTGTGATTGATTTCTTGATGTCTTTTATTTCTTCCAGAGTCAGTGTAGGTTTTTCTTGTGTTTCTTGGAATTTGTTCAATTCATTTATGTTGTCTAATTTGTTGACATACAGTGGTTCACAGTATCCTATTATGATCTTTATTTATTTCTATCAGGTAGTAGTAATGCCCCCTCTTAGATTACTGATTTTATTTATTTACATCTTTTCTCTTTCTCTGCCTAGCTCAGGGTTTCTTAAAAGGGGGTCCATGAGATTGAATTCAAATTAAAAAACATTATTTTTGCAGGGACTTGGTGTGGGTGTGATATATTTTATTAAATAATACATAGTATAGTGTGGATTTAATAAGGGGTCCATGGTTTTCACCTGACTGTCAAAAGTGTCCATGGAACAAAAAAGGTTAAAAAACTGTGCTCTGACTAAAGGTTTGTCAATTTTGTTGATCTTCTCAAAGAACCATCTTTTAATTTTGGTCATTCTCTCTACTGATTTTTGTTGTTGTTTTTCTCAATTTATTTTATTTCTGCTCTGATCTTTGCTATTTCGTTCCTTCTTGCTTTGGGATTGGTTTTCTGTTCTTTTTCTAGTTCCTCTAGCTGAGTAGTTAGGTAATTGATTTTTCCTTTTTCTTTTTTTTTAATACAAGCATTGAGGACTATAAATTTCCCTCTCAGCACTGCCTTCATTGCATACCATTGGTTGTGATATGTTGTGTTTTCATTTTCACTCATCTTGAGATATTTAATTTTTTTCTCTTTCAATTTCTTCTTTGACCAACAGATTTTTTAAGAGTGTTGTTTACTCTCTATATATTTGTGAATTTTCCATTTTTATGTCTGTGTTTGATTTCCAGCTTCATTTCCCTAAGATCCAATAAAGTGCTTTGTATAATTTCAATCTTTTAAAATGTATTGAGATCTGTTTTGTGACCCAACATATGGTCTATTGTGGAGAAATATCCATAAGCCCTTGAGAAGAATGTTTATCTTGCTGTTTGTGGGTGTAATGTTCTATATCTCTATTAGGTTTAGTTCAGTTACATACTATTCAAGCTCTCATTTCCTTATTGATCCTCTGCCCAGATGATCTATCCAATCATGAGAGTGGCATATTAAAGTATCCAACCATTATTGTAAAGACATCTATGTCTCCCTGCAGTTTTGCCAGTGTTTGCCTTATGTAATTTGGAGGCACCCAATTTATAATTGTTTTCTCTTCCTGGTTAATTGTCCTTTTTATTATATATATTGTCCTTCCTTGTCTCTAATAACTGCTTTGCTTTTAATGTCTATTTTATCCAATATAAGCTCTAGGTTACTTATGTTTACTGCATTCATGGAATATCTTTTCTTTTTCTATTTTATCATGGAATATCTTTTGCCAGCATTTCACTTTCAATCTCTTTGTATCCTTCGGTTTATGGTGAGTCTTTTGTAAGCATATTGATGGTTCATATTTTCTTATCCATTCTGCCAATCTTTGTCTTCTGATTGGTGATTTTAATCCATTAACATTCAATGTTATTACTTTAAAAGCATTTCTTACTTCCCCCAATTTTACCTTTGGGTTTTATCTGTCATATTTTATTCTCACCACTCCTTTTACACTTTTAGTTACTTTTATTGATAATCTTCATTTCTAGACTCCTCCAAGCCTCTCTCTTCTGGCTTTTCTTTTCCAGCTGAAGCATGCCCTTTAGTATTTCTTCCAAGGCTGCTCTTTGGTGACTAACTCTCTGTTTCTGTTTATCTGTGAATATTCTAAACTTGTTTTCATTTTAGAAATACACTTTTGAATGACATATGATTCTTGGCTGGCAGTTTTTCTTTTTCAATATCTTAAATATATAATAACACTGCCTTCTTGCCTCTATGGTTTCTGATGTGAAATCTGTACATAGTCTTATTGGGCATCTGCTGTGTGTGATGAATTGCTTTTCCCTTATTGATTTAGAAATTCTCTTTATCTTTGGTATTTGGCATTCTGATTCATATGTGTCTTGGAGTAGGTCTATTGTGATTTATTTAATTTGAAGTCCATATGCTTCTTGGACATGGATATCTATGTCCTTCAAAAGAGTTGGGAAATTTTCTACCATGCCCTCAAATATTTCTTGTGCCACTTTCCTTTCATCTTCTCCTATTGGGACACACATGACATGTATTTGCACACATCTCTTCTGTGATTTAGTATCTTAGGACTCTGCTCAATTTTTCCGTTCTTTCCTTTATCTGTTCTTTTGTGTATTTGCTTTCAGTGGTGTTGTCTTCAAGCTCACTGATCTTTTTCTGCCTCTTTAAAGCTGCTGTTATATGCCTCCATTTTATTTTATTTTTTTCAAATTTAAAATAACAAAAAAGGCTGCTCAACAAGTTATGGAAGCATTACTCCTAAAAAGTTCTGTTCAGGCACTTTTATCTCATTTAATTCCAACTACTAACTCAAATGATTCTCTAGACTCCAGAAAGATACGCATACTAATAACAGATTAGTTTTGTGACATAGACAAGGTCTCCTTATTAATGAAAAAATGAAGAGAAAGAAATGCTTAATCATATCTCACAAACTAAACCCCATATCCTTTTTTTGACCTTTAGGATTACTATAGTACCAACTTTTCTACAAAAGCATTACAATGTTGTTGTTTTTAATCTCTTTATCCATCACATTGAATTTTAATAAATTCTCCTTAATAGGAGATTTGTTTGAACATCTGTGATTAGTTGTCTTAGTTCTCTTGGGTCAAGTGGAAGTTTAGTTTGTTCCTTTGATTGGGCCGTATTTTCTTGTTTCTTAGTGTAGCCTGTAATTTTTTGCTGGTGTCTCAGCATCTGATTTTCTTGATGATTTTATTCTACACTCAGTTTCTCTCTTTAGAATAAGACTTTCTATTTGATTGACTTTTGCTACTGCCTCTCTTAGATTCTTGATTCAACTTATTAATATTTTAGAACTTTTTAATAGCTCGTGTTTATCCAGTCTGAATTTCTTCAGCTCTTATTCTTCTGTTTCTTGCCCTTTCTCCCTTGCTGGGGGCAGAGTAGGAGCCAAGGATGTGGTTGTACTGTAAGCCTTGGAGACTGAAGCTGCCCACATTGTCCCAGGAACAAATAAATCTCCCCCTACAATCTCTCCTGCCAGGTGTGGAGACAAACCTGCAACGCTGTGCAGTAATCTAAGCTGTGCAGGCCAAGACTATCTCTAGTTGCCTGGAGAGACTGATGAAGGCCCACACACCTTCCTGCCCTCCCTGATTGGTTGTGAATCCATAAGTGTGGGCAGTAAACTGAGTTCTGTGAGGCATAACTGACTTGCAATTGTCCAGATAGACAGATGAAGCACCACCGGCCCCCTCCTTCCATGGGCAGGGATGGAGCCACAGCTGTATACAACAATCTAGTCCTTGCAGGCCAAAAGTTACTGTAGTTGCCTGGAGAGGCTGTCACAGCATAGCACCCTGTCCTGCCCTGTTGGGGGTGGGGATGCAGCGACAGGGTAGGTAATCCTTAAGCAGTACAGGCAGAAGGTGACTTTTTGTGGGCCAAAAGTTAGTGAAGCTGCCCAGAGTGGCTGCTGCAGATCCCCCCACTTTTCTCCATGCTGGTTTCCAAGCCGGAGCCCAGACTAGGGCAGTAATCTATCCTGGGTGGATAGATGCTGATCCCTACCATCACTGATTTCAATCAGTCCAACTTCCTCTCATGCTGGGGGCAGAGTTAAAAATGGAGGCTACTGGTCTCTTTTTGACTTGGACACACACAAATTTCAGCTGTGTTTAGGATTGGACTTTGACTTGTCAAATTTACTCATCAGAAGCTGAAGTCAGTACCTGACCATCTCTTCCTTCCCTGTATTTAGGAAACGGAGCTTCCAACTCCAGCCAGGGGATAGGTCCAGAGGCATCCTGATCTGCCAGTGGGGTATGAACAGCCAGGTCTGCACCATGGAGAGCTCTACTCATGAATCTTCACTGCATATGGGCAGGCTCCTCCTTGCATTCTTCCTAGGATGTTGCAGGGTGCTCTTCTTGTCTCCTGAGCCTCCTAAATGGATGACTTAGATAGCTTCTGGTTGATTACTAATTGCACTGTAGGTCAAGCTAACTCTTGGAAGTCCCTATTCTGCCACCATCTTCCAAAATTCTCCCAAAATAGGTTTTATTGGATGAATTTGTGCTTTGCTGATATGAACAAATCAGACATGTGGGGGTCCAGTGGGTCCCCTCCCTAAGGGAAACTCAGTCTGCACTACCCAGCTGCTGCATGCCCCAGGACACAAGTTAAAATGTAACAAACCTCCTCACAAGGAAACAATGTATAGACAGTATTGTAGAACGCAATTTTCTCCAGGCTGTACAGTTACTTCCTACAATAACATCACCAAAACCCACTTATGTTCTTCATGTGACCCTAGCAGAACCTCTGTTATGAAATTTCTTTGTTCTAAGACCCTATATATTGCCTCTCATTTTCCCACATCTTTGCAGAACACTATCTTCATTCTCTGGACCACCACCACCAGGGAGAGACTCTCCTTTCTCTAAGTCCCAATAAAGCTCATGGTCTAACACTGTGTTGAGTGTATCCTTTGGTCTTGCAGCTGCCCTAACTCCATGCCCTTCAGGAGTTGGGTTGGAATA
The DNA here is from genome assembly GCA_029593785.1 of Cabassous unicinctus. Taxonomy (NCBI): domain Eukaryota; kingdom Metazoa; phylum Chordata; class Mammalia; order Cingulata; family Chlamyphoridae; genus Cabassous; species Cabassous unicinctus. The sequence goes on along the minus strand of JAQZBX010019740.1, from coordinate 8,316 downwards.
AACAGGTACAAAAAAGAGTTGATTACATCTGAATTAACAAGACAGAGAGTCTGCACTTTAAAAATTGAATAGAAAACAACTGCAAACCAGTTGCAGAACAATGAGTTGGGGTGTTATTTGAGATGTAGACACTTAAACTCAAATTCTAATGAAAGGATCCAGATAAAAGAAGAGTCTCCAGATGAAGGCCCAGGCAGGAGTCCTGCCAATCTTAGTGACTTCGCTTTCATCAATTGTAAGAGCTAAATTAGTAAAAATTACTCCATAATAATGACTAAATATTATGTTAAGTATATTTTTCATACAGATTAATATTCAACAGTTTAATAAAAAATTCATTCCAAATGGATAACCAGCTTTCCCAATAGTGTTTAACCCATTGGATGATCCACAAATATCCCGGGCTTTCACCATAATTTTATCTCTGTTTTGTTTAAGTGGGACCATGTGAATATCACAGTAGCAATGTGTTCCATACTCAGAGTCGACCATTAAGGAGCCAACATTCTAGACTCCAGCATTATTTATCCCTGATGCAAAAAATCTGAAAAGCATTAAGATGGTAGGAATACACAGAGGGAGCAGTATCAATTTCTTAGTAACTACTCAGAGCACAAATGCTGTAGAGCATCTTATAATCCTTGGTTGAATTTGCTTGAGCAGGAAATAAAATTGAATTTGTTAAGCCACTCATATTTCACAATTCATTTGTTATCATAGTGAAACCGGCTAGCAAAATAGGAAATCAATAGACAGATCTGGAACCTGGCAAGAGGTCCTTGTGGACATCAATACCCCAAGATGGCTGCTGGAAGATCTCACAAGATTTCTCCCAAAAGCCAGGAGAAGACCCAAATATTCTCCAGGGGCCTTATAATTGGGCCCACCTGGGGGATTGATGCGTGGGATAATCAATCAAAACAGCAAACATCTGGGTCTCCTCCCAAGAATTAGAAAAGGACTGGAATAATTAATTGTTTAAAAGCAGGCTCAAAGATCAAATCTCTCCTGCTCCTGGCTCCTGCTTTCTCTTGGCCCTCTTGGCTTCTGTGCCCTGTTCTTGCTGTGTCCTGCCTGTGTGGATCAACACGCAAGTTAAACCTGGGCATTTATAATCTATAATGGGAAATTGTAATCTATAAATCAGCCCTCTTTACCACTCTTCAGCCCCTTACCTGCTACCAGGGACCCGTGATCTGTTATTTTCTCCCATTTCTCTTTTCTCCCTACCTTAATAAATTGCTGGCCTCACTCACCTGACATGCCCTGAAATTCATTTCTGCAGCATAAGTCAAGAACCTAGACCAAAATCCAGTAACAATAGAAACATAAAGCTTAAGCTGACTAATGCATTGACTAACTTTATATTTTCAAAGACCTACAATTATTAATGAGAACAGATTAGAATAAACTTTTCTGGTTGTCCTGATGCTAAAACAGTGTAGAATGGGTAAACATCAATCCCTACAAAATCAAGTCAAATTAGAATCACTCTCTGCTTCAGTGTAAAACAGTACACCAACTGAAGTATTTAAGTTATTAATTTATACATTAACTTTTCTCCCCTTAACCAAAGGTGGAAGGTAATGCTTGAGAAAACTGTGCAATCATATTCAAAGCAGTGTGAAAAACAATTATGAACTTTAATATGAACTCAGTGATCAAGGTTCATTGAACAAATTTTCTGGCTGTTCTAGACAATTCCCTCTTCTACACATTCTTCTTAGCATAAGTTAAAATTTTGTACAAATTTCCTGTGATCCTTATCCCACGAATTCTTTGCTCATCTCAGAAGACTATGCCTCCTACTTGTCAGGAAAATAGGAACCATCAAAGAATCATTATTTCAATCTTAATCCTCCTTATCAGTAATAATATCTAAATACCCTTTTCACCTTTATGCCTGCCCTGCCTAATGAGAAAAATAAGTGTAGTTCTCCAATGAAAACTTAATATGTAATAATTTTATCAACTTTACAGCTCCTTCCTGAATCTTCAGAAATTTTATGTCTAGCTCCCATGACCAGAGCACTCTCAAAATGTTTGAGTCATGTTATAGTTAATAAGGGTTTTCACTCCATAATTGAAACAATGGAGGAGAATTGTCTGTATGAATATGAGTTCATGTTAAAGTTAGATATAGAATTAGAGTTTTCAGAGCTAGAGATATTAGAGTTAGAGCTTTTTGTGCCATTTTCAGGAAGTTCTCTATAGAGCTTATTCTCATGCTGTCTCTCCTGACATCCTCTAATAAAGACAGAATTCCAGCCAAGTAATCTGGTTCACAAAAGCCATACTTTCCATAAATGAACAAGTGTTTCACTGGATCCTTAAGGACACTCACTTCTTGCTCAAAAATTTTTTCTAATGGTGGATCTTTCTGTGGTGATGGGGAGAGGGTGCCCATTCATATCCCTTATAATCTCCTAAAGTACAGGAACAACCTGAACCCAAAGTGCCAAGTGAATTACACCAAACTAAGTGATTTATGACAAGATCACAAACAAGTCCACGTTAGAGGCTGAGGAAGAAGAAATGGAATTGAAGCCCTCCTTCCTACAGAGTTTATCATCTTCATTCACTAGGTATATTTTACAAGGGAGACCTGGATAAATGTGATTTTTGTCAATGACTTCTTCATATAAACATAAACCTTTATTCTATGACTGTGTGAATTTCCATGTGTGGGGAAGAATGAAGGCTGCTGTATTACTCCATACCTTTTATGATATACTGAGTCTTAGCCACTCAGGCAAAAAGAAATGTTATACTCATGCCTTTTAAATCACTCAATTGAGAGTAAGAATGCTCAGAATCTGATCTCCAAAGTTTTTTCACTCAATCATTAATTAAAAATCACAATCATAAGGACATATAGGTGGTGTTTAATTTTGTTTTAATAATGAATAATATATTAAATGTACCTATGTCTTATGAGAAAATTATATATTTACTCAAGTAGTTCCCTTTTTTGGCAATCTTCATTCCTTTGTATGGATCCATATTTCCATCTAGAATCATATTTCCTCTGCCTGAAATCCTTTTATATTCTGTACTTGGAGTGAACTGACAATGAATTTTGTTAGTTTTGTATGAAGGAAAACATCTTTATTTTCAGTATTTTGAAAGATATCCTTGTTGTATGTATATTGTAGCTTGAGAATTTTTTCTTTCACAAAATATTTTTTCACATTATGCCCTACTGTCTTCTTGCTTGCACTGGTTCTGACATCAAGAAGAATGCTGCTATTCTTATCTTCTTGCCCTGTACAATTATTAATGTTGAAACTTTGTACTCTTAAGAAGAGGAAACAGAGATACAGAGAAGTGGAGTTAATTGCCTAAAAGGACAAAGATTGGCCAGAATTTAAAAACATAAAACCAGCAGTGTCATAGCAATAGGTACATCAGCCATGAAAACATTTCCCTCAATTTAATTGAGAAAGTATATTCTAAGCATTTTCTATGCAAAATACACTGGATTGATGTTTTCATATATCTTTTGCATCTCTCCCAATAATATTATTTTATTTAAGGCTATTTAACAGGTCCTGGGAAGTTAACTGACATTCATAACATCATGATTAGTAAGTAGAATTGGAAATCATATTGTTTCATGTCTTTCAAATATAATTCATCTGGGATGCTAATATGGCCCATTCATGTAGAGGAGGGTTTCTTAACAAGTGGTCAGTGGGCTTGAATATAAATTTTTTAAAAAATTAATCGTGTGGGGACGTGTTGGTGCAGGTGTGATATATTTATTAAATAATATGCAGTATAGTGTGGAGTTAATAAATAAGGGGTCTGTGGTTTTCACCTGACTGGCAAAGGGATCCATAGAACAAAAAAGGTTAAGAAGCCCTGATGTAGAGGATGTCCTTCTTTAAAGTCCAATCTTCTGTTTAGACTTCCCTTCCACGCAGCAACCAAAAAGTAGTTGCAAAATCAAAAGTGCCAATTCATGCTTAGGAAGGTTTCCAGCAGAGTTATCAAAGAGTATATATCTTGCCATAACCTACAGAATTGGGTGAGAGTGTGTGTAAACTACAATGTAAACTTTAATCCATGCTTAGTGTCAATGCTTCAAAATATCTGCATCAATTTCAATAAATGTACCACACTAATGAAGGATGCTGTTAATGGGGGGAGATGTGGCATATGTGGGGATTGGGGCATATGGGAATCCCCTATATTTTTTATGTGACTTTTGTGAAATCTACGTATCTTTTTTAAAAAATAAAAAAATATATTTAAAAAAGATTGGGGGATGTTAGGAGATGTTCTCTTTTCTCCATCCTCTTTTCTGTTTAGCTGCTGAACATTGGGTCTGTCTGAGGAGTAAACCCTGCCTTACTCTGGTGAGAGAACCAAAGCTTCTAAACAATCCAGACCTAGTCTGAGTCACTTCTTTCTCTCCCATCCAGTGTGGGCCCATCACAACACCACTTTCTCATGAGCTACACTGACATTATGGATAGAGCTCAGGATTAGAAATTAGATCACTCTGGACTTAAATCTGAGCACTATTAATTATTAGATTTTGCCCATGGCCAAATTTTATTTGATATAAAATAGAAATAACAAGAACTTCATCATGAAGATTATATGAGACTCAGATCAGATACCACACTTAGAAAGCTGACTGATAAATAAAAATGTGCATTATATATTAGTTTTAATGATAGTCACATTTCCTTTACCCCTGCAACCTTTTCTGGGAATCTCAATTTCACTGATAGACATTTTAAAGGGAAGATCAAACACACCTAGAAAGATTTCAGAATTATAACTACTTGTGAATATTTATTGACTACTTCTAAACCTGAACTTTTTCTCTTAATTTCAGCATTTGCCCACAATTCTCCCATCTACTAGAGATGTGAAGATAAGCTGCACATAGTAGTTGGGAACATTTTTGCCAGGACAAGTGTGCCGCTACACCATGAGCTCTCTGATCCTATGCAGAAGATGACAACAGACAAAAAGAGTTGACTCTGTGCCAGTTGCCATTTTAAGCATTATATGCATAATCTCCTATAACTTCACACAGATTGATGAGATAGGTTCCTTCTCATCTTCTTTGTACAGTTGAGAAAATGAGGTATAAAGAAGCTGAGAACCTTGCCAAGTTCTCATAGTAAGAAGCAGAAGAGTAAGCCTAAGGTGGTGCAGTTGATTGTTCTCCAAGCTCTTTCTCTTAAGCATGTCAGAATTTTAATGTTAGAGCAGGTCCTCTGGCCTGCATGTGTCTATCCTCAGGGCATCAACAATAGAATAGCAGTTTTTACTGGTCTATGTGTTTTCACATTTTATGTTGTTTAATCCTCCCTATAACTCTATGGCAAATTTATTATTAGGATTGTTGTATATATTCTAATAAGCTCTTGCACCCATTCTTCCATTACTAGATTAATCTATGTCCTACTTACTTGACAATAGGATGACTTCCAGACTAGAGACACATGATGCTTCTATCTTACCTCCCCCAGGCTCTCAGCCTGACAACCTTGGTCACTGATGTCACAGCCACACGAGAGGACAGGATAAACATATTTGGCTGCTAACTTGGATCCTGCTGCTAATTCTAACCCTTTGGGAATAGAAAGTTTGGAGCATCCTTAACTCCTTTCTGTTCTTGAGCAATAAGATTTTAAATATAAACCTTTAATCATGCATGAAAATGTTAATAAAGTCAGACTCTGGGGATTACTGAGCCTGCAATACGACATAAATGTAATGAGCCAGAGATTATAGATGTTATTTGGTTCTAAATTCCCAACCCATTTGTATCCACAATCCGAGTTCCAAAAGAAGCTATCTTATCATAGCACAGGGTTTTTATAGAGAAAATACCTAAAACAGCAGACTTCAGAGATTTGCTTCTCCAGGGCAACGTTCCTTTGTTGCTGAGTTCATGATACTTGCCATCCCCACTTATTCTGTATTAACATAGTTTGCTATTTTCATGTCTTTAAAACATGTTATAAGAAAGATTAGGAGACTTTCATTACCTATTTTATCTGGTCTTCAAGAAAGCAAGACTGGCAAATGTGCTGTAGGGAAGCTTCAGGATTGATGTCCTTCAATGGTTAGATTTCTTCATATCAAGTTTTTTAAAGCTTAAAATTTTAGACATTTTGGATCAAGAAATTCTTATCTGAGCTCGGATGCTTGTGGCCCACAATCTCATGTTGCTGTGATCCTGTAGAGCAAAGGTAAATACACCCCAAAAGTGAAGATTTACTTAGGAAGTCTCCCTTCACAATCATTTTCAAGTCACTAATTGAGGTAAAGAAACACCAAACTGGAAGTAAAAATGGCTGAATGTACAAAGCAGCAGTTAGTGATGGGCCAGTGATCACTAAATCCATAGATATGTTCTCTACAAATATGGAATCTACTTGTTACTTCTTCCCTAAATGCACTCAGAGAGGTAGATACAATCAATGACTTCTTCATTAGCATTTTCCTCTCCAGGTGACTCTAGAGTTCAACTTACAGGTAAGTTATATTTAAACATGTATTTCTACTGTCACAGGATTTTGTGAATAATGACTGGCATACAAAGTCTACACAGAATATCATTCACTTGAGATATCATGGACCCAGAATTGAGATAAGAAAATAATACTTCTTTATTAAATTACCTTGCTGATAATAAAGACAATATATTCTTTTGACAAAATAATCAGGTCAGAAAATTTATAAAAGAAGACAACAGTATTCTTCTTCCCATAATTCAGATAAGCACTATTAGTGTTCAGTGTATGTACTTTAGATATGATTCTATGTAAATGTGTCATTTTACACATAATGTATGCCATTATATATCATGCCTTTTCCACATAGTATTATATTGAATACAACTTTCTATATCAATAATCACCCAAAAATTACTTTAATGTAGGCCTGATATTTCATAATCATATATTATAATGTTTTTTACTGTACCCTCCTATATAGACAGTTGGGTTGTCTTCACTTTTTCCCTGCTATTTTTTAAAAATGTGAAATATAACCTGTATGCATAGTTTTGGCCACATTTTTGGTCTTGTGAAGATTCTAATTATAAGGAGTACTGAAAATTTTCTACCAACACAAACTTACCATACTGGATAATATACCTGTCATCATTGTTTGCTAATTTGTCAATTAAAAAATTCACTATTTTTAAATTGCATGTATTGGTGACATGAATTCAAGGATTTTTTAGATGTCTTATTTTAACCCTTTCTTTATAAAGACCTTTCATTATATTTAAAATGTATTTCTGTTATTATAGTGGTTGTCTGTGATATTTTTTGCAATTATTTTTCCAGTGTATTGCATGAAGTCACATAGTTTAATTTATCTTTTTGTCTTTTACACCACATTTTTTGGTTAACATTTTATACTCCATTGAGAGATCAAATTCATACTTATGGTTTTTTTTTTTTCTAATTTATGGTTTATTTTAATATTTTAATACACAATTCTCTTTTTATTTAATTTTCAGGATGGCATAAGGAAAGCACTTACTTTGTTCTGAAAAATGCTTATCAGTTATTTAAAAAACCTTTATCACCTCCACCAAATTATACCTAATTTCTTTTAAATACATTTTAAATTGAGGTCATTTGAGGATTTGTCTGTACTTGCTTCTTATTGAGCTTATCTGTGTTCACCAGTTTTATTAGTATTTTCTAAGTCAATATGTTTTATAATTATTTATCATCTAATTATTTTGTCTGTTGTACTGATTTCTGATTCAAACATTTTTATTAATATAATTGGTTGTTTTTTAGCTTCTTGAGTTGGGCACTTATTTCATTTATTTTCTGTCTCAGTTCATTTGTTTACCTAATTCATATTACACAAGCAAATATTTCAAGGTTTAAATATTCATAAGTGGTTTCTTTTTTTATTCTCTTACCAGTAATTTGGAAAATAGGGTACAGATTTTGACATAGGTTATTTTCTTCAATTCTTCTAGGTCCTTTGTTCTTTATATGTATATGTATATATAGGCTTAGCAAGAATAAGGTCCATATACAGCATCATAAGGTTACTAGTAGTCAGTGAAAACAGAATACAAAAATAGTCTGAATAGTCTGTCTATACTGAAGAACATACGTCCAATAAATTATGGTGCTTCTGTTTTCTTGCCTAAGATGTATCTGTTTGTTTTTTAACATACCCAGAGAATGGTTCATAATTTCCCTAAATTGAATTTTGATTAGCAAAAATATCCTGAAATCAAAATATTACACAAGTTCTCCATATAGAGATTTCCAGAATTTCAAATATATTCAAGGAATATTGCACAGAAGAATG
>JAQZBX010019739.1:0-33557 GCA_029593785.1 Cabassous unicinctus | reverse complement strand
CATGCTCCCCGCCGCCCAGACCCCCAACAACACCCCACACAACCATTCCCCATCCGCGTGGTACTACACCCGCAATGGATATACACATCCTGGGGCTTTGCCACCGAGCATAGACCACAGTTCACATCACAGGCCACACTCTCTCCCACCCAGTTCTGCATGGTATATTCTGATGGAAAGTGGCCTACATTCGTCGCTGTATTCAGTACTAGGCAGTATGAAGGAACAGCTTTTTGAGGTGGGGGTTAGAGGGGCAGGACAAAGATAAGTGCTTACCTTGCATTTAAAATGTAGCAGAGAGATGAAAAGCCAGGCAAAAAAGGGTTTTTACTCAAGCAACTATTTTAAGACTTAGTGTCAGAAATTGAGTAAGAAAGTATTCAGAGGCAAAAGGGTTGGACTTAAATACATGCTCTACTACTTTTAATTACTCAAAGACATGCTATTTGATCATTCTGAGCCTTATGCAGGTGTAAATGTGCTTACTACATGTACCTTTAATTGTGAATTAAAGTATATGTCCCAATAGACCCCTGGGTTCTATTTGCCTGGTTTCTTTTTGGCAAAGTAAGAAGAGGTCTTAAAATTGGAGAAGGTGGGCATGGAGAAGATAGACTGGAATCTTATCTCCCCATTGCCTTCCACACCATGAAAACAAATTTATGAACCCTTATTGGAAAGAAGTATTACAGGCATTGTGAGAGAATTACCATCTCTAGAGGCTCTGTGAGCCACAGGACATGAGAATCATAATATTCATGTGGAGAAGGAGGGCAGCAAGTGGGACAGATAGGCCATGTCCCTATTTCTGCAGGGAAAACAAATTGGTCCAAGCCATTAGGATGGAAGGGAATTCTGAAGCATCACTTGGGTTTCTCTGAAAAGGAGTATCAGGACATGGTGTCCAAAGAGCATGCATCTCAGGAAGCAAGGGCCCAGGGTGAAAGGGGAAGGCAGAATCATCACTTTCCTGTGGGCTTACAAGCATTGGACAGCAAGGACTACAATGGAATTAAATAATGCCAACTTTTACAACCATTACATACAAAACACTCTTGGGTACTACCAGAAATGAGTGGTATAGCGAGTGAAGGGAATCTACTATATAGGTGGGGGTAATAAGCCAAAGGAATTTGAGTTATTGCCATTAATGTCCCCATCTCAGTCTAGAGGGACCTTGGGAAATTTGGATTATATGAACTTAAATTAGAGGTAGTGTACTGTGAGATATCTGTGTAGCCTACAAAGCTTTATAAAAATGTAGAATTTGGGGGTGCTTTGTTTCCAGCAAATTTCCCAGCAACTATGGCAGAGAATAAATGCTTTCATTGAGTGGAGGAATAAACACAAGAGGACTAATATAAGGGTCCAAAGAAATTGATCCAGCTAATTTACATACAATTTCCACTTCAACTAATCACTCTAGAAAAGGAAGTATTTTCTGCATTTGAAGAACAATAAAAATTATTCACATGTCTCTTGTAAGCCTTAGGAAAGAAACAAGCAATGGAGAGCAAGAAAGAGTGAAAAATTTTAAGACTGGTCCATCAGCCAACTCATTTTCTCCTTTGCATGGAAATAATAATAATAGCTCCTGTTTACTACTTTTCATATTCTCCTTTCAGTCATTTAGGATTCCTATTGAAGACCCATGTGTTTTCCAGTCTTTTTTATATTTAGAACCTAGGAAGATTAAAAAGAAATGTAGATTTATGACATCTTTGATTTTTCAATTTTTAATTGTGAAAACTCTGTTGAAGATTCTTTTTAAAAGAATATGTGCAAATATTCAATAATTGCTTCAGTGTTTACTAGCTAAGTTCAACATATTATAACTACCTGTCAACAAATTATCAAGTGGGCTGTGTGGACTTCCCAAAGTCGTTTTGGTTATGCGCAACTGTTTGATTCTGTTGGTAATGATAGTAGTTTGAGGTAGGTGAGGGTTAGCTACTCTCTCGCAATCTCACTACCAATTCATAAGAAAGTAAATCTCCAGAACAAACTCTACTACTCACACAGATGTCTAATAATTAAACAAACATTCCTCAGCAAGGAGATGCAAAATGGTTTGGGCAACCAGTTGTGAAACCTTAGTGAGCTCCCCAATTCTCTGATTTTGGGGGATGATCCAACGACACTTGTATAAATGATTTATTCAAGGCAGTCTTGATAATGTTTCAGGGACAAGATTCTGTTATTCTGTTATTCTTGTAGCCATTATCAAATAGAAAACCCCAACTCAATGACTGAATGGAGAACCATGTGAGGAACAAGACACAGTGTTTCCCAATGGGAATATGTCTCCCTAGATCCTAATGCCCCATTTATGAAAGGACTGAAAATATCCTTAAAATATTTTAGCTAATTTACATATCTCATATCACCATTAACTATGGAAATACATGCCTCATGCAAACAGACATATACAAACTTATACAAATGAACATAAACAATACTATTATCTAGGCCAGGCATCAGCAACATTTTTTGGAAAGGGCCAGATACTATTAGGTTTCTCAAGACATACAGTCTCTGTCACAACATTTCTGTTGCAAAGTCTCTCTTGCAGCTACTCAACCCTGTCATTGTCACATGGAAGCAACTACAGGAAATATATAAAGAAATGAGCATGGCTGTGTTCTGATAAAACTTTATTTATGGACAGTGAAATGTTAATTTCATATAATTTCCATGTGTGGCAAATTATTACTTTTTTCTTTATTTCAACCATTTAAAAATTCCAAAACCTTATTTAGCTTGTGGTTGCCAGCCAGTAGAAAGAGGCAGTGGTCAGTATTTGCTCCCTCATTCAGGTTGTTTTAGTTTAAAGTGAATTTCTGACATCATAGCATATGCCCTATGACAGGTAATGGTAAAAGGTGACAAGACAAAAATTAGGGAGCACACCTGTTTGCAGGGAACACACCTGCAATATTGCATATTGCAGATAAATAAGTATATCTGTTTACATATTACAAAATCTCTTGGAAGTATATCCTATATTAATTTCACCATGATATACATGTGGAAAGGGAAGTCCAGTGACATTGTAAATACAGATTATAGAGTCAAGTACAGTTCCATAGACTTTCTTCTTCAAAATAATGCCTGTGGGTTTTCCCTTAGAACGGAGCAGTGAACCCTTTGAATGAGAGTGGGTCTGAGCATTTTGCTGCTCAGTTGCACTAATCCAGAGGCACCATCTACATTGTGTTATTTGTAACCATCACCTTTGAGCACTTAGAATACAATATGGATGGAGCTTCTTGATCTTTGTACAGTATTTACCCTGTTTATTTGACTAGCAGGTGTTTTGGAGGCTCTGGCAAACCACTAAAGGGCTTTAAGTCCTCGACTGACTTGATCAAATTTATATTCTAAAAATGTAGTGTTGATGTTTGGGTCTGCATTTCAGAACATGAACTTAGCACCAAATTAATCACTACTATGGCCAGCTTATCTAATAAAAGCCAAGATACGACTATAACAATTTATAATCATTTGAAATAGTGCAAGTATGTTCCAAGTCCTAAAAATGGACATATATATTTTATGCACAAGGGAGCTGAACAGAGTATAGATAAAGGATCTACAAAATAGAATTGTGATTTTTCTCACATTTGACCTAAATGTTACATAAAATAAACATTGCTTACCTACTTGCCACTTATTTTGTCTTACTTCTAGGAACTTAAAAAATAATATTTCCAAATGTTCTCTGGAAGGAGAATTTCACAATATTTATTAAAATTTTAGCTCTTATAATATTGACTCAGAAATACAACATGCAAGTACTACTTCTCTTCCTTTATATGAAGTGATGTGTATACTAATACATAAATTGCAGAATTGTATATAAGAGCAAATTGTTGGAAACAACTTAAATATTCATCAACAGAAGGACTGGTTAATAAATTATTATGCACCCATATAAAGGAACAGTCTGTAGTTTTTAAGAGGATGTGATGATTCTGAATATACTGCTATTGAAAGATTTCCAAGATAGATTGTTTCATATTTTGAAAGTTGCATGTGAGTTTATATAATTGATATAAAACATATCCCTATCAAACTCTATCAATCTGCCTGTATGTTGATATGTATGCATTTACCTGTGTGTGTTAAATATATCATTGGTAAGGGTGAGGGGAAAGTACCAAGAGGAAAACAAAACATTATAAAACCTAGTTCCCTCAAGGGAGGGAAGGATGCCTGGAGAAGGTCAGGGGAAATCAGAAAGGCAGATATTTTTAAAACTCTATAATCTTCAATATCTTTTTTTAAAATAAAAACATCCATTTCTCAATTAAATGTATTGAATACATATAAAATTTTTTTGAGTCATACAATATGTTACACAATATATTTGGTTCATAGTAATGCAATCATACAGTATCTGTCCTTTTGTATTTGGCTTGCTTCGCTCAACATAGTGTCCTCCAGGTTCATCCATGTTGTCATATGTTTTACCACTTCATTTCTTCTTACAGCTGCATAATATTCCATCGTGTGAATAGACCACAGTTTGTTTAGCCACTCATCGGTTGATGGATACCTGGGTTGTTTCCAGCTTTTGGCAATCATGAATAATGCCGCTATGAACATCGGTGTGAAGATGTCTGTCTCTGTCACTGCTCTCAGTTTTTCTGGATATATACCCAGTAGCAGTATTGCATGGTAAATCTATATTAAACTTCTTTAGGAACTCCCAAACAGTCCTCCACAGTGGTTGTACCATTCTGCATTCCCATCAACAGTGAATAAATGTCCTATCTCCCACATCCTCTCCAACACTTGTAGTTCTCTCTTTTTAATAGTGGCCATTCTGATAGGTGTGAAATGATATCTCATTGTAGGTTTGATTTGCAATTCCATAATCATTAGTGATGTTGAGCATTTCTTCATGTGTTTTTTTGCCCTTTGTATTTCTTCTTTGGGCAAATGTCTATTCAGGTCTTTTGCCCATTTTTTAACTGGGTCATTTGTCTTTTTATTGTTGAGTTGTAACATCTCTTTATATATCCTAGATATTAAACCCTTATCAGACATGTGATTTCCAAATATTTTCTCCTATTTAGTTGGCTGCCTTTTGACAAAGTCTTGTGAGGTGCAAAATTGTTTAATTTTGAGGAGATCCCACCAAAGTGTGCACTTTGTGTGTAAGGTTCAAGAAACCAAAGCACATGTTTTGGGTGTAAGGTCCAAGAAATCATCACCTTCTACAAGATGTTGAAGATGTTTCCCTACATTTTCTTCTAGTAGTTTTATGGTCCTGCCTTTTATATTTAGGTCTTTGTTCCATTTTGGGTTGATTCTAGGGAGTGAGATAGGGGTCCTCTTTCATTCTTTTAGTTGTAGATATCCAGTTCTCACAGTACCATTTTTTGAAGAGACTGTTTTGTCCCGTTTACATGGACATGGTAAGTTTGTCAAAAGCCATTTGGCCATAGAGATGAGGGTTTATTTCTGGGCTCTTAATTCTATTCCATTAATCAATGTGTCTATTTTTATGCCAGTACCATGCTGTTTTGACACTGTAGCTTTGTAATATGTTTCAAGGTCAGGCAGAGAAATTCCTCCCATGCCACACTTCTTTTTTAGAATGCTTTTGGCTATTCAGGTACACTTTCTATTCCAAATGACTTTGGTAATTACCTTTTCTAGTTCTGTAAAGTAGGCTGTTGGAATTTTGTTTGGTATTTAATTGAATCTATAAACCAGTTTGGGTAAGATTGACATCTTCACAATATTTATTCTTCCAGTCCATGAAAACAGAATGTCTTTCCATTTGTATAGGTCTTTTTACATTTCTTTTAGCATGGTTTTGTAGTTTTCTGCATACAGGTCCTGTACTTCTTTGGTTAAATTAATTCCTAGGTATTTGAGTCTTTTTGTTGCCATTGTAAATGGAATTTTCCCTCTGATTTCCCCTCAGATTGTTCAGTACTAGTGTACAAAAACATTACTGATTTTGCATGTTGATCTTATATCCTGCCACTTTGCTGAACTCATTTATTAGCTCAAGTAGCTTTGTCATGGATACTTCAGAATTTTCTAAATACAAGATCATGTCATCCACAAACAGTGAGAGTTTTACTTTCTCTCTTCCTATTTTGATGGCTTTAATTTTTTTTTCTTATCTAACTGCCCTAGCTAGAACATCTAGTACAATATTGAATAACAATGGTGTCAGTGGGCATCCTTGTCTTATTCCGGATCTTAGAGGGAAAGCTTTCAACTTTTCTCCATTGAGTGCGATGTTGGCTGTGGGCTTTTCATATATGCCCTTTATCATATTGAGGAATTTTCTTTCTATTTATTCCTATCTTTTGAAGTATTTCCATCAAAAAAGGATGCTAGATTTTGTTGAATACTTTTTCTGCATCAATTGAAATGTCATGTATTTTTTTTTTCCTTCAATTTGTTAATGTGGTGTATTACATTGATTGATTTTCTTATGTTGAACCAGCCTTGCATACCAAGAATAAATCCCACTTGGTCATGATGTATAAGTCTTTGATATGCTGATGGATTCTATTTGCAAGTGTTTTGTTGAGAATTTTTGCATCTATGTTCATTAGAGAGATTGGTCTGTAATTTTCTTTTCTTGTAGTATCTATGTAGTTTTGGTAATAGGGTGATATTGGCTTCATAAAATGTGTTGGGTAATTTTCCCTCCTCTTCAATTTTTTGGAAGAATTTAAACAGGATTTGTGTTGATTCTTTTTGAAATGCTTGGTAAAATTCACATGTGGAGCCATCTGGCCCTGGACTTTTCTTTGCTGGGAGATTTTTGATGACAGATTCAATCTCTTTAAATGTGATTGGTTTAAGTTCTTGTATTTCTTGTAGCAGCAGGTGTTTGTGCATTTCTAGGAATATGTCCATTTCATCTAGTTTGTCTAGTTTTTTGGCATATATTTTCTCATAATATCCTCTTTTGATCCTTTTTATTTCTGTAGGGTAGGTTATAACTTCCTCTATTTCATTTCTGATTGTATTTATTTGTATCTTCTCTCTTTTTTTCTTTGTTAGTCTAGCTGGGGGGTTGTCAATTTTATTGATCTCAAAGAATCAGCTTTTGGTTTTGATGGTTTTTCTCTATTGTTTTTTTGTTCTCAATTTTATGTATTTCTGTTCTAATCTTTAGTATTTCTTTCTTTCTGCATGTTTTGGGTTGGTTTGCTGTTCTTTTTCTAGTTTCTCTAATTGTTCAGTTAAATCTTTGAGTTTAGCTGTTTCTTCTTTTTTAATATAGGCATTTAGGGCTATGAATTTCCCTCTCAAGACTGCCTTCACTGTATCCCATATGTTTTGATAAGTTATGTTCTCATTTTTATTTGTCTCAATATATTTACTGATTTCACTTGCAATTTCTTCTTTGACCCACTGATTATTTAGGAGCGTGTTGTTCAGCCTCCACACATTTGTGAATTTACTTTTTTCTTGTCTATTATTGATTTCCAGTTTCATTCCATTATGGTCTGAGAAGGTGCTTTGTATAATTTCAATCTTTTTATATTTATTGAGAACTACATTGTGCCCTAACATGTGGTCTATCCTGGAGAAAGCTCCATGGGCACTTGAGAAGAATATATAATCTGCTGAATTTAGATGCAGTGTTCTGTATACATCTGTTAAGACTAACTTGTTTGTCAAATTGTTCAAGTTCTCTGTTTCCTTGTTGATCTTCTGTCTAGTTGTTCTATCTAATGATGTAAATGGGGGTTTTGAAGTCTCCAAAGATTAATGTAGAGATATCTATTTCTCCCTTCAGTTTAGCCAGAGTTTGTCTCATGTATTTTGCGGCATCCTGGTTAGGTGCATAGATATTTATGGCTGTTACATCTTCTTGGTGGATTGTCCCTTTTATTAATATATAATGGCCTTCTGTATCTCTTATAACTTTTTAAAATTTAAATCTGTTTTGTCTGATATTAGTATAGCTACCCCTCCTCTTTTTTTGGTTACTATTTGCATGGAGTATCTTTTTCCAACCTTTCACTTTCAGCCGGTTTGTATCCCTGGGTCTAAGGTGAGTTTCTTGTAAGCAGCATATGGATGGATCATGTTTTTTTGATCCATTCTCTCAGCCTGTATCTTTTGACTGGGAAGTTTAATCCATTCACATTCAATGATATTACTGTAAATGCATTATTTACTTCCTCCATTGTATTCTTTGGTTTTGATACGTCATATCATATTTTTGTCTGTCTTTTTACTCTTTTGGTTATCCTTTCTCTGTTCTTTCTTCTATGCTGTCTTCCAGTCCTCTCTGTCCTGTCTTTTTCCTTCAGGTTCTAAGGCTTCCTTTAATATTTCCTGCAAAGGTGGATTCTTTTTTGAAAACTCTCTTAGTTTCTGTTTGTGAATATTTTATACTCACCTTCATATTTGAAGGACAATTTTGCTGAATAAAGAATTCTTGGCTGCCAGTTTTTCTCTTTCAGTATCCTAATTGTATCATACCACTGTCTTCTTGCTTCCATGGTTTCTGAAGATAAATCCATGCTAAATCTTACTGAGCATCCCTTGTATGTGATAGTTTGCTTCTCCCTTGCTGCTCTGAGAATTTTCTCTTTATCTTTTACAATAGATATTCTGAGTAGTATGTGTCTTGGAGTAGGTCTATTCAGATTTTTTCTGATTGAGGTACGGTGTGCTTATTGGACATGTAAGTTCATTTCTTTCATGTGAGTACAGAAATTTTCAACTATTATTTCCTCAAATACTCTTTCTGCCTCTTTTCACTTCTCTTCTCCTTCTGGAACACCCATGATATGTATGTTGTTGCATTTTGTGTTGTCATTCAACTCTGAGCCCCTGCTCAATTTTTTCCATTCTTTTCTATCTTCAATTTCAACTGTTCTGTCTTCTCTCTCACTTATTCTTTCTTCTATCATTTCAAGTCTGCTGTTGTATGCCTCTTATGTTTTTGATCTCACCTATTGTATCTTTCATTCCCATGAGCTCTGTTACTTTTCTGTTCAGGATTTCAAATTCTTCTTTGCATTCGCTCAAGTCTTCTTGATGTCATTTATCTCTTTAGCCATATTACCTTTCAACTCATTAATTTGATTTTGGAAATATGTGTGCATCTCACTAATTAGTTCTCTCAAATCCTGTATCTCTTCTGGGGCTTTGGTAAATTCCTTTTCCTGGGCCATGTCTTCCATTTTCTTAGTATGGCTTGTATTTTTTTTTTTTTTTTTTTTTTTTTGCTGATGTCTAGGCATCTGATTAGGATGTATTTTACTCAGATGCTCAATTTCTTTCTCTTTTGTAAGGACTTAGTGGTGGGAGGCTGTGTGTTACCACTTCTCTTTGGTTCTTGGCTTGACCTGGATTGTTAGGCTTGTCCCTGCTAGTTGCTCAAAACTGGGCTCTGGACCCAGTAATTGATTGCAGATCTGCTTCCTAGGGCCTTGGGGAGGGTAGCTATAGAGGCTGAAAATAATCTCTCTTGCTTATTTTTAGATTTCCCATGTACACTTCCTTGGTCTGCCAGCAGATGGCGCTCTTTGGCACCTTTCATTCAATACCTGGTCAGAATGTATTTATTGCAACACAGACCAGATCAAAGTGATAAAGCTTCCTGCCTGGAGGCTAAGAGCCTTGTAAGTCAAACTTTCTCAGAGACAGTTCTCTAGCCTTCTCTGGCAGCCCCCTCCCTTTTCCCATGTAGGAAGTAATTCCACTCTCCTCTCATCCTCAACAATCAGTCCCAGTTAGTAGAGAAGGAGATTGGGAGGGTCGTATATATTTAGCCCCTTGTAGGTTCCCAAGGCAAACAATGGCATGGCCCCACCCAGTCTGTAAGGGCTCCTGGGACACAGCAGACCAAATCTGTGAGTCAAAAGTTGAGTCAGCCTTAGGCTGTGTTTCTCTCTTTCCCTTTTCCTGGGGAGGTGTGCCCTCTAGAATCAGTCCAGGCTAGAAGAGAGGGAGATAGATTGTGAGGGTTGGATTTCTCCAGTCCTATATCCCTCTCTCTCCCTTTTCCTGGGGTGGTAGATCCCTGGAATCACCTTTGTAGCTGCAGGCCCAGAGGCCTGAGAATTCTAACGTGTCTATAGTGTGGGAGAGGGTGCTGGTGGTTTCAACTCACATTTCTGCCTTCGTAATTCCCCTCCTTTGTCCCTCTCTCCTCTGGGCAATGTCCAGCCTCCACCTGGCATCCTAAACCCTAGAAGATCTTCTTCCAGGCTGTTTCAGCCTTACTCTAGCTATTTTGCTGGAGGAGAAGAAAGTCCCATGTTTTTCTAGTTGGCCATCTTCTTGGATGTCCCTCCAATATCTTTTGAATTTTACATCAGGAACCTTTATATGTACTTTAAAAAACCTTTAAAGAATGCTAAAGATATCTGAAATGGCTGATTTATTTTGTTTCAGTAAATATCCTCATAGCAAGCCAACATAGTCAAAATTCCTCCATCAAATTTCTTGTTCCCTTTAGAGTAACATCTGTGCAATGGATGTTTCTTTGTTGATGCTTCTGCTATTGAGATATCCTCTTCATTTTTAAAAGACAGAATCGATCTTTCTACCACAGCTTTTGCTATGCTTCTCTGTTCACAAGATGGAGGAATGGAGGAACTGTGCTGTATTAAGAATAATGGCTCACATTTATTGAACACTGACAACATGGCATACATCATTTTAAGAACTGAGCATGTGTGAATTCATTCAATTCTCCAAATAACCCTCTGACAAAAGTGGAATTTTACAGATTAGGAAACTGGGACACAGAAAGCTTAGATAACTTGCTTAAGGTCAAACATCTACTAAGTACAGGACCCAATTTTTAACCCAGAAGGTTTTGCTCCATCATGCCCTGCTGCAGACTTCTAATTCATTTGAATCACAGTCAGTCACAGTGAAGGATCCAAAGCTTCCCCCAAGACCACCAGTATGCCCAGTGTTCTTAACCTCTTTGTATTATGTTCCAAACCATGAGGTCTCCACCTCTTGGGCTGGCATATCAGGTTCCTCATGTCATGATATCTTACCCTTCCTACCCCTGCAGTCTTATCTCCCATCACTCCCTTCTCAAACTGTCCAGCCCCACTGAGCTTCAGAGTTTCCAAACGATCCAGGCTCACTCTTGCTTCCCCCATTCATCCGATTGCCCTTGGAGGAATTTCCTTCTTTTACTCCTCTATGCTGCTGATTCCTACTCACCCTTATGAACCCAGATCAGGCCTGATATCCCCTACCCTTTCCTTTCTTTGACCCCCCAACTCCCTGCCACTCCTCCACACACAGCAGCCTGGGTGTTCTTTTAGAGCACATGTCCAGCTGTGCTGTACTCATCCACTAATATATCTTTTTTTTCCCTCAAGGCTGAAACCACTATGTTGGCAACAACCTCATGTCCCCAGCTCCTTGTTCAGTGTCTGGTAAATAGCAGATATTCAATAAATATAGTGCAAATGAATAAATGAATGAAAGGTTCTAAAGAAAGACTGCATCTGCTTGAAGGAAACCCTGCTGCATGACTGAAATTCCAAGGGCACTCAGTGATGAAAAGCAGTGATTTTCTCTCCTTCTAAGTGGATTTAAATGAGGGGAACAATAAAGATGAAGGCTTGCAGTTAGTTAAAAATACTTTCTAAAATTTTGGGGGGAAACCAACAATTCAGTAATTTTAACTTTCCAACATTTCCTATCTCCCTCCACAAAATATTTTTGGAAATACATTAGATAATGTTAGTGACTCTTGCTGGCCTCCTAGAAGTGTATTCCTTCCACTTGGTGCATTCATTATTAAACTCTACAGTGGAATTAATACTAGTCTAATTTGTTTTTCAACTATTTTGTAGGTTATTCTTGGCTCTTAAAGGATAATCATCTTTAAATGTTTATGTGTGGTGGCTGTTTTAGATTATTTCCTTTTCATTCAAACTTGATTTTCTTTAGGTTTTTCATCCATTGAGTTAGAATTGCTATGGCTCTTTAATCACTTTTAGGATGATTTTGGGTCAAAAATGATTCAATTATTTTGTCTTAGATGTATTCATATGAACTTTATGTCTAAGAGATTTACTCACAGGAGCTCATTTAATTCTCACTAAAACTGTAAGATGCAGTTTTATTTATACCCAGAAAACCTGAGGCACAGAGAGGTTAAAGGATTTGTGCAAAGTCACATAGTTAGGATGAAGAGGCAGAGTCAGGAGTCACACCTGGATACGCAGTTTCCAGAGATTACGTAACCACTCAAAGATGATTATTTTTATTTTATTAAAATGAAACAAAAATTCCTGCACAGAGGTAACAAGAGGATCCATTCATTATTAACATATGAACTGTGCACAGCGTTCCATCTCATGGGCTATGTGACTTTCAATAGTTTACTCATCTCTCTTAGACTCTTAGGTACTTTTGAGCCCTAACATTTTACTATTGCATGATTAATATTATTTCTCCAAGACATACCTACTTGAGAATGAGAAAAGAGGGAATTTGCTGTGTTTTCATGGCTTGAGCCCCAGGTGCCACTGAGGAATAGACCCCTCTGGGCTTGCCCATCCTCTCGCTCACAGCTTCCATATGACACCTGTCACTTCCTAAGTTCTCCCAGCTCCCTTCAGTGATCTCTGCCGTGGGGACTTGCTGCTGCTATGGCTTCTGGCGATGCCCCTCATCCTCACTGCAGTGTCAGTGTGAAGGTCCACAGCAAAGGGGCTCCTGTTACCTGGTCCCAGAGCTGTCCATGCTGCCACCCACCCCACCCCCCTACACACACACACATGCTGCATCCAGAGCCCTGATTGCTGCTGCACTGTAGATGAAGGGTAGTCAGGAGCAGTGGTTTCAGATGCCTCCAAGCTGAGGACCCCCCATGAAAGGAAAAGAGTCTCTCCCTTCTAGGCTCCATTCCATTAAATAGAGATCAAAGCTATTCTATTCTGCCTTCTAAATGCTCACAAGAGTTTACTGAATAAGATCTTACTGTTTCTCATTTGCAGCAGTTTATTCTAAGTTTGTGAAAGTTAAACTTCTGAGAGAACTTGAATTCAGTCTGGGTGCTCCCTCACCCCCTACTTATTATATAGAGAATCCCCCATAATGGATCACACAGTGCTTTTCCTCCTTGGTGGCAAGTAGCAACATTTGTGTACATGCACATGCATGTGTGTCTGGGAAGATGGAAAGAAGGAAGGACATAACCACCGAGGGCCGTGTGGTCATACAGGTGGCACAAACCGGAAGCGCAAAGCATGCTAGCATTTTAAGATTGCTAATTTTTGGCTTTCCGAAATTTACTGAAATTTTGCCTGAGAAACTTTCCTCCCTTGAAGAAGACAACTAAAAATGAAGACAGCTTCAAACGTGAACCAGCTGACTCGTGTATTACCCCACCACTTAGCAGAGACGCCCTCACGACACCATGGAGACCGGGACTGAGAACTGATCATGGAGGGCAAATTCTTTGCACACAGGACTTATTGGGAAGTGATTATCTGGCCCATTCAGAGGTGGGTTGCCAGGTGGCAGGTACTAAGGGCAGCCATGAAGGCTGCCCCTCACCTGGATGGAGCAGGTGAGCCACACTCTGTGCTCTGAAGGTGGGCCAGGTACATTTGCCACGGTCCCAGGGGGAGCCTGGCTGTGGCAGGAGCTCACAGCGTCTCCTTTCACTTCAGAGTTAAAGCTGCACTGTAATTTATTCAGAACGGGCCCAGATTCTTAATTGGACAGGTGTGTGAGAAAACTCTGGCTGTGAGCACAGCATGTTCTACTATCGAACTTTTCTGTCGACATCCTTTCAGCACTTCCTGTCAGGCTAACCTTAGCTCTGTGGGGTCAGGCGCCAGCAGGTGGGAGGGCTGGCCGAGAACGAGAGGAACACGAAGTCGTGAAAAATCAAACACTAACCCACAGGAGTGGTTTTTTTCCTCAAGTTTCCAAAGGCCAAAGGAAAAAACTAAACTCTTATTTCTTCTTTCTCTAGGACCTGCTTTTCTGATTCACCATCTGTTGGATTTATTGCTTAACCCTTTCCCTGATAGCATGCATGTCACCTGGAACATGTTTAGGACAGAGAAGGGAAAAGCAAAAGAGGAAGGTAGGGGATAGAGAGAAAGATTTTGCTTAATTCCTGGGAAGATGGAATTGGTGGAGTTTTATAATAAGATTGCAATAATCTTTGCACAGATGAGAAGTCAAAGGAGAAAGATAAGGAAGAAAAGGGAAATGAATGGGGAAGGAAATGAGCATTTATTCACTTAGCATTATGTACAAGGAAATGTGTTAGATTCTTGTAAATATCCATCATCCTTCTTCACTCCCATTTCAGGGAGAAAAAAGCAAACAAACTTCAAACGCAATACCCTATACTATTCATTCTCAAGCAATCTAGTTTACCTAGGGACTGTTCGCCTGGCTTCATTTTTGCCCCTAGCATTAGTATCCATTGTATGACTTTGAGCACTTCCCATTGCTTTCATATATCTAATTTTCCCTAATGGGAAAAAATAGATTAGGAATATCATACTAGACCTTCCCTGAGAATGCACATAAGAAATACTGCCAGTAAGAAATATCAATGGAATGGGGTCTAGCTATCTATAGAATGTTACTATTGATGTGTTTTGAAAGGCACTGATGGTTATCCAGACTGGGAACCAGGCCAAATTAAAACTCCACCACCTTTCCTCCAAACAATTAAGTAGTTACCATTTATCACTCCCTAGATATAATGCCTCCAACACTGTATGTTAGGTGTGCAGATTAGTCAGATGGTTCCCAGGTAATTACTACAATCAAATGCTCCTGAGGTTAGCATGCCCCTGAAAACCATGGAAACGCCTATGGACCCAGCCAGGGCAAGAGAGGAGTGAGGAGCCCAGATGCTACTCCAAAACTCTGCCTTGCTGACTCAACCCATTCACCTCAGGCACGGCAGCTGTTCCACAAGTAACGAAGCACTCCAGACTTGCAAAAAAGCGCCAGCCTTCCAGCTTCCTGCTGGATCTGCCACCTGCAGAAAGGTACATCTTCCCCTCCCCACGAGGCTCTCTAGAGGTAAAGGAAGTTAGACCCAGCTAGGAGACCTCCTATGGATTCTATGCAAAGCTCAAGCTCCCAAGCTGACGTGGTATTTTGGACTTGTCCTTTCTGACAAGACTCACCAGGCCTCACTGAGTCTCTAGGTATGCCACAGCCTGTGGAAGCTTATGTGCATCTGATGTAAACGGTCTCCCCTAATATTAACATGCTTAGTAAATTCTGATTTCAGTGCATGGGTGGATTTAGAAGTGTTTTTTCTTTTCTTCACCCTTGCATTTTCTTAAAATGGGGAGGCCTCAAGTTAAAAAAAATAATAAAGTCACACAAATAATTCCCAAAGAAGGCATTTGAAATTGTGTTGAGATATACATTCACTTGAAGGTGAAAAAGTAGCAGGGAAAACCCAAAGGGGAAGCAGGAAAGAAAGTGATCAGAGGAATTAAGAATTTTTCAGAGATAAATATCTGAGGTCATGATGGGAAAAATGGTTGCATAATAATAATGGTACTAATAATAGAATAATGGCTAACATTTGAGTCTTTACTCTGTTACTTACTGTACATGCATTATTTCATGTAATCCTCAAACAATCTTATATAATAGCACATTATCTCCATTTTAGAACTATGGTGCTAAGTGCTGGAGAGAGTTAGAGTTACAGAAGAAATTCTCTCCATACTCAGTACTTTTTCCTATTTCTTGTTTTATCTTGATGTTATGTTTGCTAGTTGCTACTGGTTTATGATTGCTTCTAGACCCTCTCAGCTGACAACAAGACAATATATGTTGTATACTCACGTTGTTTTATATATACACATATCTATAAATAATTATATAATAAGCTACACATTACTCCATGGATCATTATATCCTTCTTCCCTTACTTATCTGTAACATCTGACACCAACAGTGAGAAACTCGGCTCCCACCATCTACCATCCATTTATTTAATTATTCTATTCCAGCATCCATGTTGCAGGCTTGTTAACCCATACTACCAAAGGAGACAACTTCATAAATTAGAGTACAGTGCTTAAGTACTTCCTTTGACTTTACTTACTCTACGTACTTCCTTTGACTTTTTTTGTTTTTTTTAGGAGGTACCGGGGATTGAACCCAGAACCTTGTATATGCGAACTACACACATGCCCTCCAATTACTTTTAGTCTTCTAAATTCCACTCATTCCAATGTTATTTAGGACAGCACCTTTCCCTCTATCTCCTTCAATGAGGCTATTTCATACATTTGTAATACCCTCAGCTTATTTCGTCACAATTAGCTTTCTATCCTGGGATTCCTGAACTTCTTTAATTATTATTATTTTTTAATTTGCATGTGCTGAGGTCCTCTCTTTGTGCTATAAAGTTCTATAGATTTTGACAAATGCATAATGTCATGAATTCACCATTACAGTATCATAAACTTTTATCACCTTAATATATCATCTGCATTTCACCTTTTCAACATTATCCCCCCTGCCAAGCCCCTGCAAACCACCAATCGGTTTACCATGTATTGATACCGTTTTGCTTTTCTTAAAATGTCACGTAAATGGAATCATACAGTATATAGCCTTTTCATACTGCCTTTTTTCACTTAGCAATATGCATTTATGGCCTGTCTATATGTTTGTGTGGCTTGCTAGCTTGTTCCTTTTTATCTCTGGATATCATTCCATTGTAAGGATGAAACTCAGTTTGTTTACCCATTCACCTATTGAAGGACATCTTGGTTACTTCCAGTGTTTGAAGATTATGAATAAAGCTGCTATAAACGTTCATAGGCAAGGTTGTGAGTACACATATGTTTTCAAATCAGTTGCAAAAATACCTAGTAGTGTTATTGCTATATCCTATCTTAAGGCTGTGTTTAGCTTTGTAAGGAACTGCCAAACTACCTTCTAAAGTGGCTGTATCATTTTGCATTCACATCAAGGATGAATGAGAGTTCATGTTGCTCTGAATTCTTGCCAGCAATTGTTATTTTCATATTTGTGGATTTTAAACATTCTAATAGGTGTGCGGTGGTATTTATCTTTGTTTTTTCATTTTTCATTTCCCTAATGATAAATGATGTAAATATTTTCGTGTGTGTATATATATATATGGAACACATATATATATTCTTTGGTAAAGGGGCTCTGCAGATTTGTCCATATTTTTAAAGGTTGTGATAACATGTATACAACACAAATGTTTCCATTTTAGCCACATTCATGTGTACAATTCAGTGATATAAATTAAATTCACAATATGGCTCTAACCTCACCACCATGCATTACCAAAACTAATCTGGATATTAATATAGTCAAGATATTAAGTCCTCATAAAATATAATTTTTGAAACTATTCTCTTCCATTCTGTAGGTTGTCTTTTCAAGTTCTTGATAATGTTCTTTAATGAGTAAAGGGTTCTTTTTAATTTTTTTTTTAATTTTTATTTTTAAAGAGGCTTTAGATTACATAAATGTTACATCAAAAATATAGGGGAGGGACAACCAGCAAGATGATGGCAGAGTAAGGAGGTCCTAGAATCAGCTTCGGCTACAGGGCAGTTAGTAATCACCCAGAGACACTTGTTTGGGAGCTACAGGAGGCCAGAAGAGCATCCTACAACATCCTTGAAAGAACGGAAGGAGGAGACTGCCCATGTGCAGAGAAGATTCGAAAGTAGAGCACTCCATGCCACGGAGGCCAGTGCCCATCCTCCACTGGAGGCACAAGCTGCCTAAGGAGCTTTTCCGCGGCTGGAATTGGATGCTCCACTTCCCAAAACGGGGGGAGGAAGAGATGGTTGGGCACCAACTTCAGCTACTGGTTAGTAAATTCGGTGGGCTAAAATATAATCTTAAGAACGCTAAAGTTTGAACCTGTCCAAGTCAGAAAGAGGCCGGTAGCCGCCATCTTAACTCTGCACCTGACACTAGGGGAAGTGGGAATGATTGAAAATCATAGTGCTGACAGGGACCGGCTTCTTTCCATCCAGATCAGATTGCCACTGTAGCCTAAACCCCAGGCCCACCTCCAGCAGGGAGGAAGCTGGGGGGAGCTGCTCCAGCCTCTCCGGGAAATTACAGGCCACACCTTGGAGGACGCTGATCATCCTACTTAGGCAGCGCAAGCCGCCCCAGGAGCTATTCTGTGGCAGGAATTGGAAACTCCATTTCCCCAAAACAGGAGAGGAAGAGATGGTTGGCCACCAATCTCAGCTACTGATTAGTAAATTTGGCTGGCTAAAGTACAACCCTAAGAACAACTAAATTTTGAGCCTGTCCAAGTCAGAAGGAGGCTGGTAACTGCCATTTTGACTCCACCCCAGCATGAGGGGAAGCCAGGCTGACTGAAAATCACAGTGACGGTAGAGACCAATTTCTTTCACCCAGATTGGCCTGCAGCCCTAGCATAGGCTTCAGCCCCACCTCTAGCAGGGAAGTACACCATCCTATCCAGGTAACTGCGGGTACATTTAGCTGGTGCAGACTGAATAATAGGAAGTCTACTGGGGCAACTGCAGTCATCTTGAACCTGCACTGCATAGATTGCTACCCACACCTGCAGCTCCATCCCTGTCCCAGGCAGGGGAGAAAGGAGTGTGAAGCTTCATCAGTCTCTCTGGGCAACTACAGTCTAGGCTTGTATGAGTTGGATTATTCCACACAGCTGTGGCTCTGTCCTTACCCCTGCCAAAGAATAAAGTTGGGAGATGCTTCATTGGTCCTTGGGGCAATGATGGCAGCTTGAACCTCCACAGCTTATAGCACCAATTACATCCTTGGCTCCTGCTATACAACCAGCAAGGGAGAAAGGGCAAGAAAGCCATAAACTAAAGAGAAAAACTACACCCAGAATAAATACTCTAGTAAGCCAGATGCCAAGACACCAACAAAAAATTACAATCCACACCAAGAAACAGGAAGATATGGCCCAGTTAAAGGAACAAGATAAGCCTCCAGATGACATAAAGGAGTTGATACAACTAATCATAGATGTTCAAATAATCTTATTAAATTCAATGAGATGGCTAAAGAAATTAAGGATATTAGGAAGACATTGAATGTGAACAAAGAAGAATTTGAAAGCATACATAAAAATAGCAGGTCTTATGGGAATGAAAGGTGCAACAAATGAAATAAAAAATAAACTGGAATCATATAATAGCAGATTTGAGGATGCAGAAGAAAGGATTGGTGAGCTTGAAGAAATGGCCTTTGAAAGTGAACCTACAAAAGAACAGATGAAGAACAGACTGGAAAAACTTGAACAAGGTCTCAGGGAACTAAACGACAGCAAGAGATGTGCAAATATACATGTCATGGGTGTCCCAGAAGGAGAAGAGAAGGGAAAAGGGGCAGAAGGGATATTTGAAGAAATAATGGTAGAAAATTTCCCAACCCTATTGAAGGACATAGATATCCATGTCCAAGAAGCACAATGTACTCCCATCCAAAAAAATCTGAATAGACCAACTCTGAGGCACATACTAATCAGAATGACAAATGCCAAAGACAAATAAAAAATTCTGAGAGCAGCAAAAAAAAAAAAGTGATGCATAACATATAAGAGATACCTAATAAGATTAAGTGCTGATTTCTCACCAGAAACCATGGAGGCAAAAAGACAGTGGTGTGATATATTTAAGATACTGCAAGAGAAAAACTTCCAGCCAAGAATCTTATATCCAGCAAGATTGTCTTTCAAAAATGTGGGTGAATTTAGAATATTCACAGATAAACAGAAACTGAGAGAGTTTGTAACCAAGAGACCTGCTTTGCAGAAAATACTAAAGGGTGTGCTACAGCCTGAAAAGAAAAGACTGGAGAGAGAGGCCTGGAAGAAGTCTAGAAATGAAGATTATATCAATAAAAGTAACTAAAAGTGTCAAAAGAGTGGTGAAAATAAAATATGACAGATAAAACCCAAATATTCAGGAATAAACTTAATCAATGATGTAAAGCACTTGTATTCAGAAAACTACAACTCATTGTTAAAAGAAGTTTTTAAAAAACCTAAATAATTGGAAGAATATTCCATGCTCATGGATTGGAAGACTAAATATAATTAAGATGTCTATTCTACTCACATTGATATACAGATTCAATGCAATCCTGATAAAAATTACACCAGCATTTTTAAATAAATGGAAAACATGATTTTCAAATTTATCTGGAACGTTAAGGGGTCCTGAGTAGTCAGAAACATCTTAAAAAGGAAAAGCAAAGTTGGAGGACTCTTATTTCCAGACTTAAAGTCATATTACCTAGCTACAGTTGTAAAAACATGGTACTGGCATGAAGACAGACACATACAACAATGGAACTGAATCGATGGTTCAGAAACAGACCCTCACATCTATGGTCAAGTGATATGTGACTAGCCTGTCAAACCCACCAAACTCAGGCAGAACAGTCCATTCAACAAATGGTGATGAGAAAACTGGATATCCATTGCAAAAGAAGGAAAGTGGACCCCTATCTCACATCTTATACAAAAATTAACTCAAAAATGAACCAAAAACATAAATATAAAAGCAAGAATCATAAAGCTTCTTGAAGAAAATGTAGGAAAATATCTTTAAGACCTGGTGGCAGGTGGTGGATTCTTAAAGGAGATAGGAAGTGGACTGAGATAGACTACTGATATTTAATGTATGTAGAAGTTTGAATTAACTTTACTGTAAAAGTGTGGAAATGTACAGAGTTGATGGTGACATACAATAGTGAGTGATAGCTGGTTTGTGAATGGGGATGTGGCTGAGAATGGTAGTCTAGGGATGTAGATGCCAATTGACAGAAAGCCAGAGGATAATCTAGGGACTGAATAGCACAGTAAACCAGAGGTGGATGAGAATTGTGGTTGATGGTACATATACAAGAGTGTCCTTTGTGAGCTAGAGCAGATGTCCATCACTATGGCATAGTGGTAGGAATGTGTAGAAGCATGGGGAAAATATAACTTGAGCGACCTATGGACTCTGGTTAACAGCAATGTAATATTCTTACATCTATGGCAAAGATGTACGGTGTTGATAATGGGGGAGTATGGAACATGTGTGCCAAATGTAGTCTATGGACCTGGTAATAATCGGATGATATTATCTCATAATCTCTAACAAATGTTCCACCATGGTGTGGTGTGTTGAAAGAGGGATGTTGTTTGGAAATTCTGCACATGTGCATGATTGTTTTGTTAGTTTACAACTTCTGTCATAAAAATATATTTAAAAAATAATAATAGGCTGGGATGGTGGAAAAATACACCAAATGTAAGATAAGGACTATAATTAGTAGTAAGGTTTTGACAATATTCTTTCATAATTTGTAAAAAATATCTCACGACAATGCAAGGTGTTGGTGGAGGGTTGATGTATGGGACCCCTGTATGATGTTATGAATATTTGCTTTGTAAGTTCACAACTTTTATATACACTTACTTATTGTTTATGTATGTTCAGGTATAAATGATATAAAAATAATAGAAATAGGCTGGGTTGGAGAAAATACTTTGGTTAGTAGTAATATTTTGAGGATGCTCTTTAATCATTATTTAAAAATGTTTAACAACAATGCAAGGTATTGGTGGTAGGGTGAGGTATGAGAGCCCTGTGTGATATTATGTATGTTTCTTTTGTAAGTTCACAACTATTGCTATCCAATTTTTGTTTATGTATGTTCCCGTATGAGTAATATTCTCCAATAAATTAAAAAAATATATAGGGGATTCCCATATGACCCAAGCCCTCCCCTTCCCACATGTTCCCCCATTAACAACATCTTTCATTAGAGTGATATATTTCTTACAATTGTTGAACACTTATTGAAGCATTGCTACTAACCATGGACTATAGTTTACATTATACTTTACATTTTGCACCACACAATTTTATAGGTTTTGACAAAATATATAATGGCCTGTATCTGTCATTGCAATGTCATGCAGGCAATTCCAATGTCCCCAAAGTACACCTTTTCTTCCCTCTCCCTCCCCTCAGAACCTCTGGTGGTCACTACCTTTATATCAATGATAAAAGTTCTTCCATTGCTAGAATAATAAGTCTACTTTAGTGCATAGTTGCATTCCCCCCTTATGTTTGTCCATTATTCAGTCCTGAGGATTTTGGAATGGTGATGACCACTCTGGTTTGTTTTGTTTTGTTTGTTTGTTTTGAGTTACCAGGCACCAGAGATTGAACTGGAGACTTTGTATGTGGGAAGCACTCAACCACTGAGCCACATCGTCTTCCCTGAGTTGGTTTTATCATTTGTTTTGCTTGTTGTTGTGTTTTTGTTTTGTTTTTTCTGGAGGCACCAGTAACTGAACTCAGGACCTCCCATGTGGGAGGCCAGAGCTCAACTGCTTAAACCACATCTTCTACCCCGACTCTGTTTTTGATTGAGAGGGGGCTTAGATTCCATGGCACAGATGGATGGAAATGTCTTGCTTGCAGTTCTGGTTACACTTTGTTTTTTTTTGGAATGGGCAATGTATTTGAGGGATTCTTGCCACTCTATTAGAGAACGTAGCAGGACTTCCTAGGATGGGAATTCAATATTTTTTCAGTTATTGTGTGGATCTCCACCCACTGAGACAATGCCCCATGACCACTTGAACATATTCATATGCCATAGAGGCGTGCCTCAGGTACAGCCCTCCCCACACATCCCCCCATTACTGACAACCTGAACAAGTGATCCTCCACTGCCACTATTGTGACCCTTCTGCAATCCAAAACCTCCCCAAAAACGAAGACAAAAAATAAAAAGTGAAAATAATAATAAAATAAAATAATAATAATAAAAAACAAATAATATACAAAAATAAAAATAATTTTTCATTGTTTCTTTCATTACTATAAGATGTTATGTTTTACATACAGTGACAATTTCTTCCGTGTTTTCCCCCAGTGTCTTGTTTTTTTTCACATTATCTTCAAAGAAAATTTAGGTTACAAAAATGTCACATGGAAAATCTGAGGGATTCCTGTATCCCAACTCCTTCCCCCTTTTCCACTCTCCCCTATTAATAACACTTTGCATGTATATGGCACATTTGTTAAAATTTATGTACAAATATTGACAAATTGCTACTAGCCATGTTCAATGGTTTACATTATGGTTTACATTTTGCACCTTACATTTTTTATAGATTTTAACAAAATTTAAAAGGGGCTATATTCATCATTGCAAGATCATGCAGAACAACCCCAATGCCCTAAAAATGCCCTATGTTCCATATATTCTCTTCTTCCCTCTCCCTCCCCTTGGAACTTATGGTAGCCACTAAGTTTCAATTTTTGAAGAATAAGGTTCATAGTTACATATGCAATAATATTGAGGGCTTGACACATCAGTCTGTTTTTATTAGGCACTGCCTATGTTCTCAAGAGATTCTTGTCCGTCTAATTGAGAACATAGCAGGATTCTCCAGGATGCAAGTTTAATATTTTCTTGTTTATTGTATGGGTCTCCACCCAGTGAGATGACACACTATGACAAGATGAACACTTTAATATTCCATAGAAGCATGCCCCAGATGCACCCTATCTTGCATATTCCCCCACTCCCAACTCCCTACACCAATAATCCTCCCCTGCCATATTTGCCAAAAGAACGTTTCCACTATTGTAGATTTACATTCCTACAAATCCCCAGAGTTCACCTGTTCCTTCCTCCAGCCCTCCCCCCAGTTCCACGGATAGTTCAACCTAATCCCACCACTCCCCCCACATTCCAGCACCATCATCACATCACTGCACCATCACCCCCATCCACTGCCCAACCACCCCTTCCACCTTATCATAGATTTTGCCCATATTGAGCATCGGCTCATTCTGTCTCCTGATAACCTATCTTCCAGACTCTAGCTCTGAGAGTCTGCTCAATTTGCTTTCAAATCAGTGAGGTCATGTAATATTTGGCCTTCAGTGACTGGACTCTTTCACTCAACATAAGGTGTTCAAGATTCATCCATGTTGTTCTGTATGTTAATACTGCATTCCATTGTATGTATAGATCACAATTTGCTTATCCATTCTTCTGTTGATGGACACTTGGGTTGCTTCCAACTTTTGACAATAGTGAATAATGCCACTGTGAACATTTGTGTGCATGTGTTTGTTCATGTCCCTTCTTTCAGTTCTTCTTTCAGAAGTGGTATTGCTGGATCATATGGCAGTTCTATAGTTGGCTTCTTCTAGAAGGTAAGGACACCAAACTGCTCTCCACAGTGGCTGCACTATTCTACATTCCCACCAGCAGTGAATGAGGGTTCCCTTTCCTCCACATCCTCTCCAACACTTTTCTGGTTTTTTAGTAGTCACCACTCTAATAGGTGTAAGATGCTGTCTCGTTGTAATTTTGATGGCAAAAGTTTTTAATTTTGATAAAATTGAATACATCTATAGTTTCTTTTGTTGCTTATGCTTTTTGGTGTCATATGAAAGAATCCATTACCCAATCCTAGGTCATAAAGATTTGTTTCTATATTATCTTCTAAGAGTTTTTTTTTTTCAGTGTAAGCTCTTATATTTATGTCTTTGATCCATTTTGAATTAATATTTGTATACGTGCATGAGGTAGGAGTCTAACTTAATTTTTTTTTTTTGGTATGTGGTTATCAGTTTTCCCAGTATGATTTGTTGGAAACTATTCTTTCCTCAGTGTATACATTTGCACCCTTTCTGAAAATCAGTTGGCTATATAAGTGTCAGTCTATTTCTGGACTTTCAATTCTTTTACATTAGTCTATCTATATGTCTATCTTTAGCTCAGTACCATACTGATTTGATTATTGTAGCTTTGTAGTACAGTTCGAAATTGAAACTATGAGTCCTCCAGTTTTATTCCTTTCCAGAATTATTTTGGTTTTTCAGGACCTTTTGCAGTTCCATATAAATTTCAAGCTTAGCTTTTCCATTTCTCCAAAAAAGGCTGCCAGAATATTGATAGGGATTGTATAAAATTTGTAGATCTCTTTGGGTAATATTGACATCATAATTATCAATTTTTCTAATCCATGGACATGGGATACTTGACATTTATTTAGGTATTCTCTTATTTCCTTCATTAGTGTTCTGAATTTTTCAGTTAATTAGTCTTTCATATCCTTGGTTAAATTTATTCCCAGATATTTTATTCTTTTATATGCTAATGTTGATGGACTTATTTTCTTAATTTCCCCTTCAGATTATTCATCATTATATGTAGAAATAGAATTGGTTTGTGAGTATTGCTCTGGTACCCTGCCCTTTTGCAGAAATTATTCATTAGCTCTGGTAATTTTCTTGTGGATTTCTTTAGATTTATATATATATATATATAAAATCATGTCATCTGCAAATGTAGATAGCTTTACTTCTTTCTTCCCAATTTGGATGCCTTTTATTTCTTTTTCTTGCTTCAAAGTTCTGGCTGCAACTTCTCTTATAGTATTATGTTGATCCCCTTTGAGTTAATTTTTGTATATGGTGTGAGGTGGGGTCCAGTTTCATTCTTCTGCATATGGATATCCAGTTTTTCCAGCACCAGTTGTTGAGGAGACTATTCTTTCCCCATTGGAGGTACTTGGCATCCTTGTTGAAAATCAATTGGTCATTGATATTTTGTGGGTTTATTTCTGCACTCTCTATTTTAAATCATTGGTCTATTTTTCTGTCCTTATGTCAGTACCACATTATTTTTTTCACTATAGCTTTGTAGTAATTTCTGAAATTTGGAAGGATGAGTTCTCTGACATTATTCCTTTTCAAGATTGTTTTGGCTATTTGAAACCTATTGCCAGTACATATGAGTTTGATGATTGGTTTTTCCATTTCTGCAAAAGGAGTTTTCAAATCATGAAACAGATTGCACTGGATCTGTAGATCACTTTGGGTAGTATTGACATCTAACAATATTAAGTGTTCCTACCCATGAATTGAGTTGTCTTGCCACATTTTTATATATTAATTTTTGTCAGCAATCTTTTGCAGTTTTCAGTGTAAGTTTTTCACCTTACTGTTTTGATTTGCATTTACCTAATGACAAATGATGTTGTGCATATTTCCATGTGCTTATTTGCTATTTGTATGTCTTCTTTGGTTAAATTAACTAATTAATTTTATTCCTAAGTATTTTATTCTACAAGATGCTATTGTACATGCAATCATTTTCTTGATTTCCTTTTCGGATTGTTCATTGCTGGTATATAAGAACATAATTGATTTTTGCATGATTATCTTGTACCCCAAACTGTGATGAATTAATTTATTATCTCTACTAGTTCTTGTGGATTCTTTGGAATTTTCTATGTATACAATCATGTCATCTGCTAGTAGATATAATTTTACTTCTTCCTTTCCAGTTTGGGCATCTGTTTCTTCTTTTCTTGCCTAGCTATTCTGGCTAGAACTTCTAGTACAATATTAAATAACAGTGGTGATATCAGGCATCCCTGTCTTGGTCCTGATCTTTAGTAGACAATTTTCAATCTTTCATTGTTAAATATGATATTAACTATAGGTTTTTCATATATATCCTTTATCATTTTGGGGAAATTCTCTATTCCTATTTTTAAAAGAGTTTTTTTTTTTTTTTAATCAAGAAACGGTGCTGGATTTTATAAAATCTCTTTCCTGTGTCCATTAAATGGTCATTTTTTTCCTTCAATCTATCAATGTGGTGTATTTCATTTATTGATTTTCATATGGTGAACTACCCATACATTCCTGGGATAAATCCCACCTAGTCATGTTGTATAATTCTTTTAATTTGCTGTTGAATTCAACCTGCTAGTATTTTGTTGAGGAAATTTGCATCTGTTTTCATAAGGTACATTAGTCTCTAATTCTTTTTCCTTGTGATATTTTTATCTGGCTTTGGTATTAAGGTAATGCTGGCCTCATAGAATGAGTTAAGAATTGTTCCCTCTACAATTTTTGGAAGAGGTTGAGAAAGATTGGGGTTTATATTTCTTTGAATGTTTGGTAACATAAGCCAATGAAGCCAATTGGTCTTGGACTTTGCTATGTTGAGAGGTTTTTGTTTTATTGCTGTTTCAACCTCTTTATTTGTTATTAGACTGAGACTTTCCATTTCTTCTTGAGTCCATTTAGGTAATCTGTTTGCTTGTAGGAACTGCCCATTTCATCTAGGTTATCTAATTTGTTGGCATATAATATTTCATAGTATATTTTTTGTCCCTGTAAGGTCGGTAGCAATATTCCTTTTTTAATTTCTGATTATAATTATTCATGTCCTTTCTCCTTTTTTTTTTGTCAGTTTTATTAAAAGTTTGTCAATTTTATTCATCTTTTCAAAGTGCTGACTTTTGGTTACATTGATTCTTAATTGTTTTTCTTTTCTATATTTCATTTACTTATGCTTTAATTCTTTATTATTTCTTTGATCACTTTGGATTTGGTTTGCTCTTCTTCTAGTCATTCAGATGTAGTACTGATTTAAGATGCTTCTTTGTAATGTAGCTATTTACAGTTATAAATTTCCCTCTGAGCACTACCATTTCTTCAGCCCATAAATTTTGGTATATTGAATTTTCTTTTTCATTCACCTCAAGGTAGTTTCTAATTTCCCTTGTGATTTATTCTTTGACTTGCTGGCTGTTTACAATGTATTGCTTAATTTCCATATGTTTGTTAATTTTCCAGTTTTTATTTTCTTATTGATTTCAAACTTTATTCTACTATGGTTAGAGAAGATGTTTTGTATGATTTAAATCATTTTAAATTTATCAAGACTTGTTATGTGACTAAAAATATGGTCTAACCTGGAGAATGATCCACGTACACCTGAGAAGAATATGTATTCTGCTGTTTTTGGTTAGATTGTTCTATAAATGACTGGTAGCTGTTAGGTCTAGTTGGTTTACAGTGTTGTTCAAGTCCAGTATTGCATTACTGATCTTCTGTCAAGACTTAATATCCATTACTTAAAGTGCCTTATTGAAATCTCTAACTATAATTGTAAATTTGCCTATTTCACACTGCATTTATGACAATGTTTGCTTCATGACCATTGGGGCTCTGTTGCTAGGAACATGTATATTTATGAGTGATATATTTTCTTGATTGATTGACACTTTAATCAATATATGATGTCTTTTATTTCCTGAACAGATTTTAACTTAAAATCTATTTTGTCTGATATTAGTATAGCAACCACATCCTTCGTTTTACTATTTTCATGGAATATTTTCCCTTTCCTTTCACTTGCAACATATTTATGTCTTGGATCTAAGGTTAGTCTCTTATAAACAGCATGTATTTGGGATATGCTTTAATTCTTCTCTTTATTAGAGAAGTTATAGGTTTATAGAGCAATCATGCATAAAATACAAGACTCCCCTATACCAACCTACCACCAACACTTTGCATTGGTGTGGAACATTTGCTACAATTGATGATAGCACATTTTTATAATTGTATTATTAATTAAAATCCATAGTTTAACTTAGAGTTCACTGTTTGTATAGTGTAGTTCCATGGATTTTTTTCTTTATTTTTAAAGAATTTTTAGATTACATAAAAGTTATATAAAAAATATAGGGGATTCCCATATACCTCTCCTCCTCACCCTTTCACACTTTCCCCCAACAACATCTTTCATTAGTGTGGAACATTTGCTACAATTGATGGACAAATATTGAAGTAGTGCTATTAACCATGATCTCTAGTTTACATTATGATTTACACTTTGCATCACACAATTTTATAGGCTTTAAAAAATGTATAACGGCTTGTACCTATCATGACAATATCATACAGAACAATTCCAGTGTCCCAAAAAATGCCTCATGTTACACCTATTCTTCCTTCTCCCTCCCCTCAGATTTTTGCTGACCATTGTCTTTATATCAATGTTACAAGTTCTTCAATTAATAGAATATTAATAAGTTTACTTTAGTCCATAGTTGCATTCCCCTTTTTTGTCTGTTCCTGCCTCAATCTTGAGGATTTGGGGATTGTGATGCCCACTTTGCTTCTGATTTAGGGGGGTCTTAGATCCCATTCTTCAGATGGATGGAACTGTCTTGCTTGCAGGTGTAGACACTCTCTGTTTTTTGGGATGGGCATTGTCCATAATCATCCTTTTGTTAGTTGCCCTGGGTGAGTCTGACGAACTGGAGAGTAGGTGTTGGCTACAACTCTGCTGAGATTCAGGGCTCAACAGGCCTATCTAGTTACATGGTATAATTTTTAATTTTATTCTGTTACAATATATAAAAGATAACATTTTCCTTTTTAATCATAGTTAGATATATATTTCAGTACTGTTAATTATGTTCACAATGTTGTACTACCATCACTACCATCCATTACTAAAATATTTCCATCATTCCAAATAGGAACCCTGTACATTTTAAGCCTTAACTTTCCATCCTTTGTTCCCCTTCCCTCTCCTGGTAAACTATATATATACTAGATTCTGACTCCATGAGCTTGTTTATTCCAATTGTTTCAAATCAGTGAGATCATATAATATTTGCTCTGTTGTGTCTGGCTTATTTCACTCAACATCATGTCTTCAAGGTTCATCCATGTTGTTGGATATATCAGGACTTATTTCCTTTCTACTGCTGAGTAATATTCTATTGTATGTATATACCATATTTTATTTATCCATTCATCAGTTAATGGACATTTGGGTTACTTACATCTTTGGACAATTGTGAATAATGCCGCTGAACTTTGGTGTGCAAATATCTGTTCAAGTCCCTACTTTCAATTCTGTTTGGTATTTACCTGGTATTGGGATTGTCAGGTCAGATTGTACTTCTATACTTAGCCTTTTGAGGAACTGCTGAACTGTCTTCCACAAGGATTGCACCATTTTATATTGCCACCAAAAATGAATGAGTGTTCCTATTTCTCCTCATTCTTTCCAACACTTGTTGGTTTCCATTTTTTTAGTAACAGGCATTTTAATGGGTATGAAATGGTTTCTCATTGTGGCTTTGATTTGCATTTTCCTGATAGCAACACATTGAGCATTTTTTGGTATGACTTCTGGCCATTTTTATATCTTGAAATATCTTAAATAGATATGTCTATTCAAATTTTTGCCCATTTTTAAATTCAGTTGTTTGTCTTTTTGTTGCTAAGATGAAGTATTTCCTTATATATAATGGATATTTATCCTTTATCAGATATGTGTTTTCCAAGTATTTTCTCCCATTGTGTATGTTGTCTTTCTACTTTCATAATAAAGTCCTTTGAGGAATAAAAGTTTTTAATTTTGATAAGGTCCCATTTATCTACTTTTTTCCTTTAGTTGCTTATGCTTTGGCTGTAAAGTCTAACACATGGTCCAAAATATCCTTCCTTATGTTTTTTCATCTCAGAGTTTGACAGTTCTATCTCTTATATTTAGGTCTTTGATACATTTTGAGTTGATTTTTGTATATGGTATGAGGTAGGGATAGGGGTTCTCCTTTTTTTTCTTTTTCGCAAATGGAAACCCAGTTTTCCCAGCACAGTTTGTTGGTGACTATTCTTTCTTAAATAAGTGGTCTTTGCCATCTTGTAAAAAATCAGTTGGCCGTACATGAGAGGGTTCCTTTGGGGGCTCTCAATTCTAGTCTATTGATTTATATCTCTGTCTGTGTGCCAATACCACACTATTTTGATTACTGTGAATTTGTAATAAGTTTTAAGACTAGGAAGTGTGAGCTCTCCAACTTTAGACTTTTTTTTCAAGATGACTTTAGTTATTCAGGGCCCCTTTACCTTCTATATAAATTTGATGGGTTGCTTTTCCGTTTCTGCAAAGAAAGTTGTTGGAATTTTGCTTGGGATTGCACTGAATCTATAAATTCCTTTGAATAGTATTGACATCTGTGACAGTTTGAGATTATTTATGAATCCCCAAAAGAGAAAGATTATGTTTGTAAACTAATCTATTCCTCTGGGTGTGATACCCTTTGATTGCATTAGATTCAGCTGAAATGTCTTGATTAAATTACCTGTTAAAATTAGGACTTTGATTCAACCACATCAGTAGGGTGTGATTCAGGTTGAATCTCTGCCCTGTTGGTGAGCTGATATAAATGGACACTCACTCAAGAAGACACATGGGAAGAGAGAGCTCTGTCATGCTTGATCCTGTACCCCTAGAGAGAGATGAGCCATTTGCCTTATAGTTTGCAGTTGAGAGAAAGGAAGCCCTGCGAGACAAGCCCTATGCCAGGCTACAGGTTAGATAGAGAAGAAGCTGGGCCCAAGGAACGTCAAGAGGAAGAGGAAGCCAGGCAGAGATCAGTGATCATCTTGCTTCAACATATGGCAACTGACTTTGGTAAGAAAGAAACATTGAGTTGGACTCTTTATGGCTTGATAACTGTAAGCTTTTACCCCAAATACATATCCTTTATAAAAGCCTACAGATTTCTGGTACTTTTCATTGGCACCCCTTTGGCAGAAGAATACAACATCTTAAGGATATTTAGTCTTCCAATTGAATATACTTCCACTTATTTAGGTCTTCTTTAATTTCTGTTAGCATTTTTTGTAGTTTTCTGTGTACAAGTCTTTTCCCTCCTTGTTCAGATTTATTCCTAGATATTTGATCTTTTATTGCTAATGAGAACGGATTTTTTTTCATGATTTCTTGTTCCAACTGTTCATTGCTTGTGTTTATAAGCACTATTGATTATGAGGTATTGATCTCATACCCCACCACTTTGCTGAATTCATGTATTAGCTCTAGGAGCATTGTGGATTTTTCTAGACTTTCTGTATATGCCATCATATCATCTGCAAATTTCCAATTTGGATGCCTTTTATTTCTTTTTCTTTTCTAATTGCTCTGGTAAGAACTTCCAGTAAAATGTTGAATAACAGTTGTGACAGTGGACATCTTTGTCTTGTTCCTGATTTTTGAGAGAAAGCTTCCAGTCTTTCACCATTAAGCAGGATTTTAGCTTTTCAAATATGCCTTTTACCATGTTGTGGAAGTTTCCTTTTATTCCTAATGTTCTAAATATTCTTATCAATATGTATTATGCATTTTGTCACATACCTTTTCTGCATCAATTGAGATGAATAGGTGGTTTTTCCCTTCATTCTGTTAATGT
The DNA here is from genome assembly GCA_029593785.1 of Cabassous unicinctus. NCBI lineage: Eukaryota > Metazoa > Chordata > Mammalia > Cingulata > Chlamyphoridae > Cabassous > Cabassous unicinctus. The sequence continues at coordinate 1,474 of JAQZBX010019739.1, read as the reverse complement.
GATGTATTACATTAACTGATTTTCTTATGATGAAACTATCTTGTCTACCAGGGATAAATTCAACTTGATCATGTCATATAATTATTTTAATATGCTGTGAGATTTGTTTTGCTAATATTATGTTGAGGATTTTTGCACCTATATTCATAAGAGTTATAGGTCTGTAGTGTTCTAGTCATATGGCAACTTTATCTGGCTTTGGTATGAGGGTGATGTTGACCTCGTAAAGTGAGTTAATGAGTTTTCCCTCTTTTTCAAATTTTTGGAAGAGTTTGAGCAGAATTGGAGTTAAGTCTTCTTGGAATGTTTGGTAGAATTCCCCTGTTAAACCTTCTGGTTCTGAGCTTTTCTTCTTTAGGGGGTGTTGATGGTTTGGATTACTGATTCAATCTCTTTACTTCAACTCCGATAGTTTTGTTTAGTTCCTTTTTAAAATTTCTGTTTCCTTAGACTCTCTTATTGTTCATTCACTGTTTTCCTGATATCCTTTAGTTCTTTCTCAGTACTTTCCTTCATCTCCTTGAGCATTTTTAAGATCATTTTTTAAGACATTTTGCTTGTTATGTCCACATTCTTGCCTTCTTCATTGGTATTTTCTGTATTTTTATCCTCTTCCTTTGGATGGACCATCATTTCTTGTTTGTTTTTCTTACACTCTTTTGTTGCACACTGAACATTTAAATATTTAAAAATTCTATCTCTGGGATTCACAATTGTAGGCACTCCCTACTCCACTATCTTCCTTGGAAGTTAATCAGGTCATTTTTTAAAAATTCCTTTTGCCAATCTCTACCTTTTGATTGGAGAGTTTAATCCATTTTCATTTAAGGCAATTCCTTAGAAGGCAAGACTTACTTCAGTCAGTTTTCCATTTGTGTTCTGTATTTCTTAAACATTTTTTGGCTCTCATTTACTCCCATTTTTGCCTTCTTTTGTCATTGTTTGTTATTTTGTAATGAAACATTTTAATTCTCTTCTCTTTTCCTTTTGTATATGTTTTAGAAACTTTCTTTGCAATTACCATGAGGTTTACATTTAACATCCTAAATTTATAAAGATTTAAGTTGAGTTGATAGCAATTTAACTTCAGTTGCATATACAATGTATGTTCCTATACTCTTCTGCTCTCCCTTATGTTGTTCTTGTCACCAATATCATCTTTATGCTTTGTTTGTCACAACATAGATTAATAATTATTTTATGTTTTTGTATTTTAGATCATAAGAGAAGACAAAGTAGAGTTTCAAACCAAGACTATACTAATTCTGTCATTTATATTTACCCATGGTATATTTACTCTTATCATGGATATTTATTTCTTCATATGGCATCCAGTTATTGTCCAGTGTCCTTTTAACCTGAAGAATTCCCTCTTGCATTTCTTCTAGGGCAAGTCTAGGTCCAAATAACAAGTTTAGATAACCACACCTTTGGTTATCTGGGAATATCTTCACCCTTACTTTTTTTTTTTTTT
>JAQZBX010019738.1:0-33552 GCA_029593785.1 Cabassous unicinctus | reverse complement strand
CAATATCTAGTTTGTAGAAACTAAATCCTAGAGAAATTTTTCTTTTTTCAAATCATTTAGTATTTTAGAAAGGAGACTAAATTACATTTTCACATCAAAAACTGCTTTATTAGTTCCTTCTTGTCCTCAGACAAGTTAATGAGCAAAAAGAAAAAAGTGAGTATAGTAAAAAATGTGTCAATGCAGTAATTGTTAATTCAAATAAGAAAAAAAAATTGACATAAATGAATCAGTATGTTGTAGAAAGATATTAATAATATTGCTCTATTTATGTGAATATTGATTCATCTCTGGCCTCTGTTCCTTTCCCACAAATAAAGACATTAGTTCATTCTTGTCCTATAATTCTGTGATTTCTATTAATTATAATTAAAAAGAAATATATTAAGAAAATAATGATATCATTATCATAATGATAGCTACATAAGTATAATGATGGCTGCTACAAAGTTCCTCAATTTCCAGCAAAGTCCTATGTCCTGAGCCTCCATCACATTTTGTTGCCTTAGCATCCATTTTACCAGGGTATCTAGGCCTCTGCTCTAGGTGTTAACCCACTTCTATGCCCAGGCCTCAATGTACATCAGTTAACTCACCCAAATATTATCACCCACATGCCCCACTCCACACACACACTTCCTTAGGACCCACAGGTGGTCCCAAATAATAAGCTGCCCATCCTCCCCAACCTCCAACCCGTAATCTCTTTCGCCTTTCACTGCTTTAAACTACCTGATCCTTGACTCCCATGGGAAACCTACTAACTGCCACCCTTGACCACAATAAAGGAAGGCAAAATCCCATGGGTCCCTCTCCACCTGCTTATGTGCTCCCCACCTGCTTCCCATGTCCCCTTGTGGTGCCCCTCTCCCTCTCCAGAGCTGTAATGAATAAGCTATATTTCATGCATTATTGCTTCTAGCTCCCCATCTGTGGCATACAAGACAGCCACCCAAACCCAAATTTAAAGTCCTACTTAATCAATTTGAAACATCTATATGATAACAAAGTTTCTTAAGGGCACCAGAATTAATACCAAAAATTAGATATTTCAGTCTTATAAACACACAATCTTAGAAACTGGAAAATAATGTCTTAATACGTAAACTACAGACGTAATTCATATATATTTGTGTGTAAGCCTATAATTCAAAGATGTATTGCAAATGTAGTAAATTAGGTTGTTTGTCAAAGTTATATGTACAGTCACCGATATGATGACTTTAATATTAGATCTATGGATACGTGTTTCACTTTCAATAGAGGATGTGTAAAATTTTTCTGCTTTAATAGGAGTGAGAAATATTAGAAAAATGCATAAAGGATTAACAGGTCATTGTTTCATTTCACCGGTGTTATTAATACCAATATTCAAATCTCTACTTCCTTACCATCCACTTATTATTTTTCTTTTGTTTTTCACCCTTAGATTTTGCTGAAAGAGAAAAAAAAAAGTCAGCATGAGAAACCACACCATGATTATAAAGTTTGTACTCTTGAGCCTATCAGACAAGACAGAACTTTTGGTTGTGATGTTTATCTTTTTATTTATGACTTATATATTAAGAGCTCTGGAAACCTGATAATAATCATACTCAACAGGATGGATTCTTGTCTAAAGACTCCTATGTATTACTTCCTCCAGAATTGCTACTTCTTATAAATTACATTCACCAGTTTCAATCCCCCGATTTGTGGAGCAATCATTAGTAAAGTCAATATATTTTTATAACAATTGTTTAGTTCAATTGCTTTTCTTTATCTATGTGAGTGTGTCTGGATTTTTTTTTTAACTGCCATGTCTTATGATGCAAGCTTCTGTATTAGACCATACTGACTAGCGAGAAATTTGTTAATCCACTCATCTTTGATCTGTCTTTGTGCTGTCTTCCATAAACATAGCAAGAGTAACACAAACAAGCAACTGAAAAATGAGAAACTACATGGAAGTAAGAGAGTTTATCCTGCTAGGATTGTCAGATGACCCAAAGCTTCAGGTTGTGATTTTTGTCTTTCTGCTCAGCATCACTGGGAACCTGATCATTATCACCCTTACTCGGGTGGATGCCCACCTCCAGACTCCCATGTATTTTTTCCTCAGGAATTTCTCCTTATTAGAAGTTTCCTTCACAACTGTCAGCATACTCAAATTCCTGGGCACCATTATAACAGGGGATAAAACCATTTCCTTTAATGATTACAAGATTCAGTTATTGTTTTTCACTCTCTAGGGGGACTCTGAATTTTTCCTTCTGACGGCCATGACTTATGAGTGTTATATTGCCTTCTGCAAACCCCCGTATTACGTGACCCTCATGAATTGTAGTCTTTACTTGTCTTCTCTTCAGGGCTGACTTCATTCTTATTCATACTCATGGCAGTCATGTTGCTCTTAAAGCTTGTTTGCTATAGTTCTAATATTATTGACCATTTTACCTGTGATTATTTTCCCTTGCTGTCACTTTCTTGTTCAGACATGCAATTCCTAGAGATAATGGTTCTTTCCTGGCCTGTGTTTACTCTAATGTTCACTTTGGTGTTGGTAATCCTGTCCTACATATACATCATCAGAACAATTTTGAGGGTTCCTTCTACTAGTCAGAAGACAAAGGTCATCTCCATGTGTTCTTCCCACATGATTCTCATATCCATCTCTTATGGCAGCTGCATTTTCATGTACATTAAACTCTCAGCAGAAGACAGGGTGTCTCTCAGCAAAGGAGTAGCTGTGCTAAACACGTCAGTAGCCCCCATGCTGAACCTCTTCATTTACAGGCTATGGAACCAACAGGTGAGGCAAGCCTTTGTGGACATGACCAGAAGGACTGTATTTTTCACAAGGAAGTGAAAAGTTATAGTATCAAGAATTAGAGGCATAATAATGATGAATTAAGAATAAACTTAAATTTTTAGCAGCCTTTTCAAAATGGCTTTCAAATCAAAAGGCTTTTCAAATCAAAATGGCTTTATCCATTTTAATTTGATTTTTTTCTAACAATTTACAAGCATGTGTCTTAATATATTTCCCAGTGTTTTCAAAATATTTTTCTTATGTCTTTTTGATTCTCTCCCTTCTTTTTAACAATATTGTTAATCACAACTTATTCAAAATTAATTATTTTGAAGAGTAAAATTGTGTTTTTTAACAATTTAAAATTTTTTTTAAAAAAGATACTTAGATTACATAAATGTTACACAAAAAATATACGGATTCCCATACACCCCGCCTCCCACATCTCCCACAACCTCTCACATAAACATCCTCCATAAAATTGTGTTTTGAATTTTGTTTAGGAATAAAATGATTCCCAGAACTGTAGGAACTGCTTATCTATATTGACATGATATATTACTTACTATACAAAACAAATGTAATTTTGTGATTTTCATTTATTTTCTACAAAAATTCTCTTCTTTATCTTGCAGTTGTTCTAGGAAATATGTGGGAAAGTGCCATAAAATTTAAAGAAAAAAATGTAAATATATTCATTTGTAACTTAAATAAATCATTTGTCATTACTTACCTTGATGAGATTGGACCATATAATTTATCTCTTAATAAAAAGCATAGACCATTAACAGTATATACTCCTTTAGTATAGACCATTATCAGTATATACTTCTTTAGATACAGGTAATAAATAGATCTCGATATTACCTAATCCCATAAAATCTTAATAGTTAGATAGGTAGGTAGAATAGGTGATAGAGAGAGAGAGAGAGAGATAAAAAGATAGATACAGATATATTCTGTTAAAGTTAGGGAAGAAATAGATATTAGACTCATAAGATAAGTTGATATTCTGCAATTGAGAAGGAGGTAAGCTTTTTTCTGACTAGCAGTAGCTTAAAAAAAATAACATAGATCTCCATTTCAAGTTTAAGGTAAGTTTGAAACATGTCATGTATCCTAAATAAAATAATGTAAGGTTAAATTTCATGTAACTAAAACTTTGTAACAAAGCATAATTTTCTGCTGTATATAAAATAAGTATTTCATCTGTTAAAATGTCATTTCTAGTAATTATTATTATACATTAATAAATGTCTAAAGGATTTAGGCAAGAAATGTGTATGTGTGTGTGCTTCAGTATCTATAACTCCTATTTTAGAGTTTGACTTGAAGGAAATTACTTAGAAATATATATATAATATGTTAATATGTATTTATATATTATTTATTTTTCCATGAAGTTTCATGCTGAAAAAAGAATTATATTTACTAAAAAATACTCTAAATTTCATGACCCGTCTTTGGTGATGAATGTTTCACCAGAATATATTCAGTGGTGTAAAATTCTTTTTAGATTTTTACAATATCATCAATGAAGAGACTTAGCACAAGAAAGATTATCATAGAAGTTTGAAGGGACTCAAACAGAATTCAATAGCTGATGAGGAGGAAAGTTTTGTTTTATTTGGAGATATCTATAAATACCTGAGAAAGAAGCATGAATGTTTACAAGATATTGAGAATTGAATTATCCATTAATAGATGGTATGGAAAAGAATTCTAGATTTGGGGGCACTTTTTAAGACAGAGTGTTGAGAGAGTCCATGGAGACTTGATATGTATGCAGTACACTAAGTTATTTTAATTTAAAAATTTTAAGAAGTTACAAACACTCTATTCTTGCCTTTCAACCTCTCCTTCCTCTTCCCATCACCTGGTAAATACCATTCATGAAGATTTGCCTGTATGTTATCATCCAAGAATTTTATAATTTAGCTCTTATATTTGGGTCTTTGATGAATTTTGGGTTAAATTTTGTAAATGGTCTGAGACAGGGGGCTACTTTTATTCTTTTGCATGTGGATATTCAGCTTTCCTAAATGATTTGTTGAGGAGATTATTCTTTTCCTTCTTTCTTTATTACATGTACTTAGCACCCTTTTTGAAAATCAGTTGGCCATATATGTTTGGGTCAATCTATTTTTAGACTTTCAATTCTTTCCATTTTTCAATATGACTATCTTTATACAAGTACAACACTGTTTTGATTATCAGAGTTTTGAAGGATCTTTTGAAATCAGGGTGTATGAATCCTCCAACTTCGCTCTTCTTTAGTAATATTGTATTGGTTATTCAGTGCCCAGTGCTCCATTTGATTTTGAGGATCAGCTTTACAATTTCTGCAAAAAAGGCTACAAGTTTTTTTTAATAGGACTTGCATTGTATCTGCAATCACTTTGGGCACACTCTTAAACAACCAGTGTCTAAAAGAAGAAATCAAAGGGAAATAGGGCAATAATTAGAGAAATGAAAATGAAGTGAAAATGAAATGAAAATTAAAATGGAAACACAGCATTCCAAAATTTCTTGGATTTAGAGAAAGCAGTAATTACAAGGAAATTTATAGTGATGAACAACAATATAAAAAAGAAGAAAGATCTCAAAGCAATAACCTAAGTTCACATCTTGAGGCAGCAGAAAAAGAAGAGTAAGTAAACCCCAAATTAACACAAGTACATAATTAGCATTAGAACAGAGATAAATAGAATTGAGAGTAGAAAAAAAGTACAGAGAATGAATGAAATTAAAAGTTGGTTCTGTGAAAAGATAAAAATGAAAAATTTTTAGCTACACTGACAAAAAAAAATGAGGAAAGGTGCAAATACCTAAAATCTGCAATAAAAATGATGACATCATTACTGACCTTAAAAAAAACAAAAAAGATTATAAGAGAATACTATGAAAAATTTTATGGGGGAGCAGATGTGACTCAAGTGGTTTAATGCTTGCTTCCCACATGGGAAGGCCCAGGTTTGATTCCAGTGTTTCAAAAAGAACAACAACAACAAGCAAACAAATAAAAAACCTACTCAGGGCTGTCAATGTGGTTCAGAGGTTGAGTGCTGGCTTCCCACATACAAGGTCCTAAATTCAATCCCTGTTCTTGGTATCTAAAACAGGTAAAAAAAAAAATAAGTTCCTACAAACATGCAATTACCTAAACTGACTCAAGAAAAAAAATAGAAAATCTCAACAGACATATATCAAACACAGAGAATTGAATCAATTTTGAAAAATATTTCCCAAAAGAAAATTCCAACACCAGATGGCTTCATTGATGAATTCTAGGAAACATTAAGAAAAATTAACCCAATCCTTCTCAAACTCTTTCAAATAAATAAGGAAAAGGGAAAAGTTCCCAATTCATTTTATGAGACCAGAAATACCCTGAGACCAAAGCCAGATAAAGACATCACAGAAATAAGAATTAGAGACCATTTCTCTTATGAATACAGATGCAAAATCTATAAAAAAAATACTAGTGAACCAACCACACCGGCATATTAAAAAGATTATATACCATGACAAAGTGGGATTCTCTCAAGAATGCAAGAGTGGTACAAGATACAAAAATCAATCAAAGTAATACACCACATAAATAACGTGAAGGAAGTAAACCACAGTTATGCAATTGATGAAGAAAAATCATTTGACAAAAATCAACACAATTTCATGATTAAAGCACTCAGAAAACTAGGAATAAAAAGGAACTGTCCAACATTAGTATAAGAATATAGGAAAGCAGACCACTAAATATGACAAACCAGGAAAAAATTAGAAAATTCTTTGAAGACCATTCAGAAACATTGCATTGTCTATGATTTAGAATTATTTTATCACCATAAAAGATAACCAATATAATCATCAGGGTTAAGTTCTTATTTTAAAAAGTAATGCAAAGAGGTTGATAACCTGACTATATGCTTCTCCTTCTTGTCCTACATTTGTATATTATGATTCCACTGTTAGATTCTTGCATCTATAATCTTGGTTTGCCTTCAATAAAGAGATTGACCTTCCTTTGTCAGATACTTCTTCAGGAGTGTTAGAGACAATAAATCATAACCAATGTGACAAGGGTTCATTTGCTTTATGGTAAAAGTGATCCCAAAGGGAGTCTCCAGACAGGCCTTGGTTGATAATACAGTCAGACAAACCAAAAATATCACTGATATGTCAACAAAAATTTGCCTTTTTATTTTAGATGCAATCTTCTCTCCATCTTATTATCAAGCTAACAGCTTGAAATAATTCAAGAATATTCCTTTTAACTATAGAAACAAATATACTTTACATGGTTATAAACCAACAATATAAATTTGCTTGGGTCTTCTAGATAACATTCTTTTTGCTGCAAGTGCTTACAAACTCTCCACATTTTAGTTCATATTCTGGATTCAAGTCCAAGAAATAGCTCTTGATCAAGTGTTTACAGTTAGGTGTTAAAAGGATACATATCCTTTCAGACAAGTTGGAGCATTTCCAACAGATTTATTTCCAATAAGTCTTATTTTATAAACAAAAACATGATCTGTTTAAACAAAATTTGTGATATGGAGTTAGACAGAGCCCACTCACATAAGCCCTTTGAATTTAGCCAGGAATTATTAAAGCAAGTTAGGGAGGTGTGACTGTGGAAATGAACTGCATTACAAATGGAGAGCTTAGCCATACTCCAGGAATAGGAGTATGTTTTGAAACCTATGACCCCTAAATGCTTTCATTCTTGCCAACCAAAGACTCTGCAACAATAAGGGTGCATTTTTCTTCCTGACACCTTGATTGTAGGCTTATGAAAACCCTGAAGCAGAGGGCCCAGTTAAGCACTGCCCAGATTTATAACCTTTGGAAACTCTGAGAGAATAAATACATGTGGTTTTAAGATTCTTCCCCTTGTGGTAAATTGTTATACATTAATAGATAACTCATATATGCATGATGAATTCTTGTAAATCATCTACCAATATTCCATAATTGCAAAGAAAATATAAAATTGTATTAAACATTTGGTCATACAATACAAAACATGATAATGTATTCCTGTTTCACTTTTATATTAATTTAAAAATACAAAATTGAACTAGTTTCAATTTATGCCAATACTCCTATAGCAAAGAAAAACAGAAATTGTTGTAAGCTAGTGTTCTGTGTTAGTAACACTAAGACCAAACACAATCAAAATACGAGAAATGAAAATTATAAGGAACTTTATTCATTAATATATATGAAAAAGAACCAAAATAAAAAAATTAACCAAATACGCTATGATAAATTTAACTCAAAGATGAAGTTAAAAAATCCTAACATAAATAAATCCTGTAATTTTGGTTGACCATATAACAAAATTGAAGAAAATACAACATAATAGCATCACCATTGTAGAACATTTATTTTACAAAATGGATAATTGATTAAATAGTATCTATATCAAACTATGAATACAAAAAACCTTTCTTTCCTGATAAATGTGATCTAATTTTAAAAAGCATCAATTTACTTATTAGACATAATAATCATGTTATATGTGGACATCATTTGGATTATTATTTTTTAAATTAAACCTTAAATGATTTTGTGTTTTGGGATAATTAGAAAATTTGATTTTGGACTTGGTGATAGACAAAAAGCATTTTTTGTCTTGCAAAACTTGTTAGATTGCTATAGGAATTGTGGATATTTAAGAAACTTTTCATAATATTTAGTGATACAAAATAAACCTATATATGATAAAATGGTATTTTATGTAATATTGCTTATACTGAATGTTTGAACATAGTAAAAAAGTTAATTTAAAAAGCACTATAAAACTTTATAGCACATAAAGTGTATAGCATTAAACTTGATGGGAAATGCTATCAGCATAGTCTGTAAAGTGAGGTAAATGATATGGATGCCTACTATTACTAAATAATTTCAATATTATACTAGAGGGTTTATTCATAAAGAAGCAGACAAAGAAAAATAAATGAAAGTTAAAAGGGATGAAAAGAAGAATCAAAACTATTCTTACTTGTAAGTGATAAGATTATCTACATAGAGCTTAGTGTGTTTGCATTTTTTTTTTTATGTCTGGACATACACAACCCCAGAAAACTATTGCTTTTGCTTAAGAATCACCACCTTAATGGGCATGTTACAACTATCCAATTTCATCCTACACCCTGTCACCACTGAAGGATTCTAGATAATCTTTAGTCTGATCAATACTTTTTGCTTTCTTTTTCCATAGCATTTTCATTATCTAACAAGTGTTAAAATGGAATGATAAATGTCTTTACAAACCACCTTAATTTGCTTGAGCCCCCATTTTATTCAGGGAACTATGAAGAAGGAAAGGAAGCCAGTTAACCTAAGCTTACACACCAATGATCTTTTGTGGTAGCAATAAAGCCCCCTGCCCTTGTGAGAACAAAAGAAAACTGTAGCAATTAAGTTAAGGCTGGCAGAAAGCAGAGTCTGCTGACAGTCCCACCAAATGTCCCTTATCTTACCTAAACATCCTGCTCCTGCAGTTTACTGATGTACCAACTGCTGCCCAAGGACACTTCACATTGATTAGCCCATATACCCCCCTCATTCCCCTTATATGGCTATATAAGCTGCTTCCACAGCTTAACCCTTTGAGCAACAGAAAACCCCTGTTTGGTGTTTCTCTGGATGCATGTGATCTTACTCAATGAAACGCCCTTTAGGCTTTACAGAAGGCATCTTAGATATTTCTTTTACTGACACTAGCAAATTATTTACTTATTTATTATGTATATTTATTGCTTGAATCTACCCAGTTCAGGAAGATTGAGGTCTTTGCTAGTTTCTTTGATTAATGCTTCTCAGGCATCTAAAAGCATGGTTTCAACCACTCCTCACTTCCCTGTGCAGGCTGCTTGCTGAGACAAAATCTATGGAATGAGATGCTCTAAGGGGCATCATGGGAACACAGGCTTAGACAAAACAGAGTTTCAGCAAATTACTGCTTTATTACTTACACTGCATAAAGGGTCCAAAAGAGCCTTATCGTGACTGGTCTCCTAGGGAGACCAGCTGCTCATCAGGGTCTGTGGATGGCAGCTCTAATTGCCCCACTTTTAGCTGGAGAAGAGAGAACCTGTGAGTACACACTCACCCCAGGAGGAGGGAGCCCTGCCTTTGAGAGTTCTGCTCAGATAAACAGCTGGGACTGCTTGTTCTGGGTTTTTGGATTTAAAATATCATCAGGTCTTTTCATTAGGCCTAATATCTCCCTCAGGCTTAAGGAGGAAACATATTTAATCATCTGCACAGAGAAAAGGAGGTTGTGGTAGGCAAGGGTTGGAGGATGGCTGCTAGGTATGTCCCTGACTTCCTCAGCAGCAAGCAAAGAAAATGAAAAGAATGTTCAAGAACCATATGTTCAAGAAAAGCAGGAGACAAAAACCAGTTATGAGAGTCATTTGATGTCAGATTATCAAAATTACAAAGTAACCATTATAAATATATTGAGCGAAATATAACAAAAGCTTGACCAAAGGAGTAAGAATGGTATCATGACAATATCAACCAAATAGAAACTATCAACAAAGAAATAGAAATATTTTAATAAATGGATTTGAAAAGTAAATTAAAATAAAAAATACTAGAAGAAATTAACTGTGTTTTTGAATTAGCATAAGAAATAATTAACAAACCTGTATATAGAATCAGAGATTATGTAAGCTAAAGAACAGAGAAAAATAAAAATGACGACAAATGAACAGAGGCTTAGAAAAATGTGGAACATCCTTAAGAACACTAACATATGTGTAACTGGTGTACCAGATGGAGAAGAGAGAGAAAGAGGATAATTCTATATGTTGTTGGACTGACTTAGTTTGCTAGTATTTTGTCGAATTTATTTTCATCCATATTCATAAGAGATTTTGGTCTCTAGTTTTCTTGTGATTTTTTGTCTGATTTAGCTATCATGGTAATACTGGCCTCATAGAATATTCCCTTCTCTTATAATATTTGGAAGAAATAAAAGCTGAAAACTTCCCAAATTTATTGAAAAACAATAACTTCTGAATCCAGAACCTCATTGAACTCTCAGCAGGAAAAATACAAAGACTCACAAGCAGAGACATAATAGGAAAAATGTTGAAAATAAAAGAGAAGGAGAACATCTTGAAAAGGTAGAGATTATCAGCCTCAATTAAGAAACATCAGCGTCAACAAAAAATATTACCCAACTGTATGTCTTCTACAGAAGGAATACTTTGGATTCAATGATTCAAAAATATTGAAAATAACTGAACTATAAAACATATATCATGTAAACAGCAATCACATGAAAGTTGAAGTGGCTCTACTATTATCTGACAAAATAGACTTTGAAACAAAAAAAAATGTCATTAGAGAAAAAGAAGGGCATTTTATAATGATAAGAAAGTAACCCATTAGGAAGATATAACATTTATAAACACATATGCATCCAATAACAGAGCTCCAAAATACATGAAACAAAAACTGACAGAATTCAAGAAGCAGACACTTTAGAAATATTACTTGTAGACTTTAATTGCAAAGTTTCTAAAATGAAAAGATAAACTAGAAAAAAGAGCAATCAGTTAATAGAAGACTTGAACAACACTATAAAACAAGGTTATCTAACAGATATTTATATAAAACTCTCCACACAACAGAATATTCATTTTTCTCAAGTACACATGAAATATTCTCCTGGATATTCCACATCCTAGGCCAAACTCAAAATTCAATAAATTTAAAAGATTGAAATAATACAAATTATGTTCTCCAGCTACAATGGAATGCAATTAGAAATCAATAACAAGTAAAAACTTAAGATATATAGAAAGTAAACAACAAACTCTTTAATATTAAAGTGGTCAAAATGGGAATAAGAAATGGAATCAGAAAACACATACAGATGAATGAATATAAAAACACAACATATGAAAACTAATGGGATGCAGCTAAACCATGCATTTGAGGGAAATTTACATCTGTAAATGCTTACATTAAAAAAGAAGAAATATTTCAAATCAATAACCTAGCCTCCCATCTTAGACACTGGAAAAAGAAGAACAAGACAAACTGAGAGTAAAAGGAGAAAAATAAATAAATACGATAGGAGTGGAAATTAATAGAAAATAGGAAAATAATAAGAAAATCAATGAAACAATAAGCTGGTTCTTTGAAAAGATCAACAAAATTTTCATACCTTTCACCAGTTGATCAAGAAAAAACAGATGACACAAACTATCATAATCAGACATGAAATAAGCAATGGAAATACTGACCTTACTGAAATAAAAAGGATTCAAAGGGAATTCTATAAGCAATTGTACACCAAAAAATTATATACCTTAGAAGACATGAACAAATTGCTAATGACACAAACTCTTGAAACTTACTCAAGGAAAAATTCGTCTGAATAGACCTAAATAAGTGAAGAGATTGAATCAGTAACAAAAACAAACAAACAAAGAAACAAAAAGCTATCCGCATAAAAAGCTTAGGCACAGAGGGCTTTATCACTGAATTCTACTAAATATTCAAAGAGGAATTAATATCAGTTCTTCACAAACTCTTCCAAAAATTAGAAGAGGGGGGAATATTCTATGAGGTCAGTATTACCATGATATCCAAATCAAGCGAAAAATCACAAGAAAACTAGAGACCAAATTCTCTTATAAATATGGATGAAAAGATACTCAACAAAATACTGGCAAACTAAGTAAGTTCAGCAACATATAGAACTATACAACATGGCAAATTGGGATTTATTCCAAAGACTGGAGGTTATTTTAACATCAGAACATCAATTAATGCAATACATTGTATAAACAGAATGAAAAAAATCACATGATTATCTCAAAGCAGTAAAACATTTGACAAAATCCAATACTCTTTCATGATAAATACAGTCAACAGACAAGTAAAGAAGGAAATTTCCTCAATTTGATAAAGGGTAACTATGAAAAACCCATAGCTAAACATCCTACTTAATAGTGTAAGAATGGATGTTTTCTCCTTAAAAGCAGAAGCAAGACAAGGATCTATGCTTTCACCACTTCTATTCAACAATGTACTAGAGGTCTTGCCAAAGTAATTATGCAAGAAAAATATATAAAAGTCATCCAGATTGAAAAGGAAGAAGTACAACTATACCTGTCTGCAGATGGCATGGACTTATATATAGAAAATCCAGAGAAATACACTAAAAACTATTAGAAATAATAAATAAATTCAGCAAGTTTGCTGACCTTGAACAGGATATATGACCAATATACAGATATCTTTTGTATTTTTACACACTTGCAATGGACAATCTGAACATGAAATTAAGAAAACATTTCCATTCACAGTGCTTAGTAATATAGTTCTAGAAATTCTTAAGATTAACTTTAACAGAAGTGCAAAATTTATACCTGAAAACTATGAAACATTGTAAAAGGATATTTTAAAAGATTTAAATAAATGGGAAAACATCCCATGTTTCTGTATAAGAAGAATTAACAATATTAACAGAGTAATACTTTCCAAACTGATCTATAGAATCAATAAAATTCCTATCAGAATCCCAGCTGACTTCTTTACATTACTTCTGTAATTCATATGGAAGAGCCAATTTTTCCTGAGATAGAAGAGTGAAAAAGGAGGACCCACAATTCCCAACTGGAAATCTTACAACAAAACAATATTAATTTATACAGTGTGGTTCTGGAATAAAGTTATACATATAGATCAATGATATGGAATTGAGAGTCCAGAAATAAACATATGTATGTGGTCAATTGATTATTGACAAGTGTTCTAGTACCAGTCAATGAGGAAATAATGTCTTTTCAATAATGTGGCTGGGATAAATGGATAGCAACATGCAAACAATGAAAATGGACCTTTATCTCACACCATGTACAAAAATTAATGCAAAATGGACCAAAGGCCAAAATGTAAGGACAAAAACTCTAAAACTCATAAAAGAAAGCATAAGGATCAATCTTCATAAGCATGGATTTAGCAAAGGATTCTTTTTTTCTCCATTGTTTATATTAGATCTGTTGTAGGTCTGCAGAAAAACTCATGTAGAATGTACAAAGATTTCCCATGTACCCCACCTCACATGTAATTTCCATGTTATTAGTGTGGTAACTATATTACAATTGATGAAACAATATTATTTCAATTTTACTATTAACTATACTCTATAGCTTACATTAGGTTCACCATTGGTGCTGTATGTTTTTATAGGTTTGTTTAAATTTTTATTCTGGTATCATATAATACAACTTAAAATTTCCCATTGTAACTACTTTCAAACATACAAGTTAGTGGTGTTTGCAATGTTGTGTTACCGATCACTGCCATTACCAAGAGTTTTCTTTCACCCCCAACAGAAACTCCACGTCAATTAAACATTAACTACCATTCCTTACCCTGACCCTTGCCACTGGTACTGTATTCTAGATTCTGACTATGAATTTGCATATCCTATTTCATATAAGTGAGATAGTACAATAATTATCCTTTCTGCCTAGCTTATTTCACTCAACATGATGTTTTCACAGTTCATCCATGTTGTCAAACGTATTTGAACTTCATTCTTTTTTAAAACTGAATAATATTCCTTTGTATGTATTTATCATATTTTATTTATCCATTCATCTGTTGATGAATGCTCGAGCTGCTTCCATCTTTTGGCAATTATGAATAAGGCTGCTATGAACATTTGTATACAAATATCTGTTTAATTCCTTAGCAGATAGCAGATGATTTTTAGACATGAAAACAAAACAAGATAAACCATGAAAAAAATATATATATGTATTGGACTTTATCAAAATTAAAACTTTATGCTTCAAATCACACTATCAAGAAAGTAAAAAGCAAACCACAGAATAGGAGAAAATATTTGCAGATAATAAATTTGATAAGGGACTTGTATTTGGAATATACAAAGAACTCTAAAAGCTGGAAAATAAAAAAGGCAAATAACTCAACTTAAAAAATGGGCAAAGGAAGAAGAACAAAAGGCAGAAAAAATGGGCAGATGATCTATAGATATTTCTCCAAAGATTTCATGCAAATGGGCACTAAGCACATGAAAAGATGCTAAGGATCAAAGAAATGTGTATTAAAACCATGAGATATCACTTTACACCCTCTAGGGTGGCTATAATAAAAAATTCAAATAAAAACAAATATGGGCAATGATATGAAGAAATTGGAACATCCATGCACTCCTGGTAAGAATGCAAAATGGCCTGGCCACTTTGGGATACATTCTAGCAGTTTTTCAAATAATTAAACACAGAGTTACCGTATGACCTAGCTATTCTTCTCCTGGGTATACAATCAAGAGAAATGAAAGCATATATCAATACAAAATCTTGTATGTGAATGTTTATATCCATATTATTCATAATAACCAAAAGGTGGAAACAACACAAATGTTCATCAACTGACAAATAGATAAACAAAATGTGGCATATCCATACCATTGAATAGCCATAAAATAGAATGAAGTATTAATGCATTCTACAACATAGATACATTTTGTCAATATTATACTAACAGAAAGAAACCAGTCACAACACATTACATAATTATGTGATTCTATTCACATAAAAGTCCTAAATAGATAGAGGTAGAAAATATCTTAGTGGTTGCTTAGAGCTTGAGAGTAGTCACAGAGGGTTGGGAGGTGATAGCTAAAGAATACTGGGTTTTCTTCTTGAGATGAAAAAAATGTTCTAAAATATACCATGGTAGGTATAGTGGACAGCACCACCCCAGAATCCTCAGGGTTGGGGAATGATCTATGGATTGAAGTGGACTTACTGGTGTTCTATAGTAGACTTGTTGTGATTCTAGCAATGGAAGAAATGAAAGCATTGATGTGGAAGCAGTGGCCACCGAAGGCTCTGGGGGTAGGAGGAGGGGAGGGAAAGATAGTGTAATGTAGGGGGTTTTTCAGGACTTTGGAATCATCCTAAATAGCATTGCAATGACAGATATATGCCATTATATATCTTCCTATAGCCTGCAGAATTGTGTGCAAGAGAGTGTAAACTACAATGTGAACTACGGTCTGTGTTCAAAGGTGATGCCCCAGGATGCATTTATCAATTGCAATGAATGTGCCACACTAATGAAGGATGTTGTTTAAGTGGGAGGGTGTGGGAGGTATGGGGAGTGGGACATATGGGAATCCCTATATTTTTTGTATAACATTTGAGTAATCCAAGTATCTTTTAAAAAATAAAAATATATATTTTAAAAAACAGAACATATATATCGTGTAAACTCATGAGTTAATAATTAGAATATAGGTCACCAGAAAATAGAAGGAGGGTAGAGTATGGAAAGCCAAGGGTTAATCTATGTAGAATTGGTAAAAAGGTTTTTGTAAATGTTTGATAATTAACAGAAATGGTGAAAGCCCATCATAGTGTTTGTAACTAGCAGTACTATTATTTGCGTATGCTAGTGGTTGAAAGAGAAAATCTAAAGATGTGTATATTACTAGAAGGAAAGCTAAAAAATGTAAAATGGGATGTATAACATAGCAAAACCTCAAATGAAATATGAATATGGGTAATATTGCATATATATGACTATTGTTGCAAAATACAAATAACCAAAGAGACAGAAACAGAATAGTAGCTATGTATGGCAGGGAAAGCATAAGAAGATTGAGAAGTGATCCATTTTTTTGTCTGTTTTTTGTTTATTATTATTATTATTATTGGAATAATGAAAATGCTCTGATAATGATTGAAGTGATGAATGCACAACTATGTGATTATGCCAAATACCAATGATTGTACACTTTGGATAGATTTATGCTTTATTAATATGTATCAATAAAATTGATTTGCTAAAAAAACTAAAATATACAATGGTGATGGTTTCATAGATCTGTGAATATACTTAAAGCCATTGAATTGTACACACTAAATGGTTGACTTGTTTGGTATTGTAAATTATACCTCTGTAATACTTTTAAAAATGAATGTAAGCATTTGAGGTACCTAATGAGTTAAGGGATACAGTCATTGATAATCAATGGATGCTAGAATCAAAAATGTAAATTAAACATGCACCTTCTTTTGGAGGTATGACATTTCATTTCTGCAGTAGTCTTGAAAAATAATTTAGAAGAAAAACCTAAAATTGGATTAAGCCCCTAAATCTAAATAATAATTATGAGAAATCATGAGGGCAGAGGAATATGTTAATTAACACAATGAGCATACACAGTCAAGAAAATCCAAACCATGGGAAAATCTGTGAAGAGACATGATAGATCTCTTTGACCAAAGAAATGGCAATGAGTAAAGAAAACAAACAAAAGGAAATTTATAAATCAAATCCATTTATTAAACAACCACAATTTATGGGCCTTCTTGGAATTCTAAATGAAGCCAATTAAAAAAAAATACTCATGTTTATGAAACAGTTGGGAATTCACTACTTACAGGACAAGATATTAGTAATATAAAGAAATTACGGATAGAATTAAGTGCAATAAAGATGGTGCTATTTTTAAGTATTTATTTTTTATAAATATTTGCTAAAATAATTACAGAAGAAATGATAAATGATATAATTTATTGGATTTGCTATAAAATAATATTGACTGGGATTGATTGGGCATATAGTTGAAGAAATATTAAATATGAGTTAATTGTCAAAAGTTGGTGACATGGTAGATGTAGGTTCATAATACCATTCCATCCCATTTTATTTATTCTTGAGATACCATAATAAAAGTTTAAAACAAATTATTTAATTGGAAAAGTGAATTAGGTACCAACATTAATAAAAAAATAAAGGAGAGAAATTAGTGAAAGCATTTTGTGCATTTAAAATAATTATCTTCTAATTATAAAACTAGGATATACAAATTTGAATGATTTGGGAAATGTAGAAAAACATTATGGAGAAAATAATTACTTAGAACTCTATGATATAGGAGTCAGGTTAAAGTAACATTTTAAAAATATTTATGTTCTGGTGTTTCTGAAATGTATTTAATTTTTGTTGTATTATAAATATGCGATATACCCAAAACAATATATGTAATCTATAACTTCTAAGGCATAATAATAAATAAATTAGTGATATCACCAGATACATTGTTAAAAGCTACCTTTTCCAATAATTGCAAAAAATGATATTAGAATACATCTGTAAAAGTGATTATTGAAAGACCTTAATGTAAAGCATTGCAAAACACAATTGAAACACTTTAGAGTATTTAAATTAAAAAGGTATCCATTTCAGATATAGTGATATTCAGAATTAAAATTGTGAAATGCTTTATTAAATCTTTAAATTTAATGCACCATAATCAAATTACATGTTACAGATTGTCATTTTGGAACCCTCCCTTTTGAAATCCAGCTGCTAGAAGAAGTCCAAGCACTTCCCTGGAGAGTGAGGCCATGCAGCAAAGTTCTTAAAGATGAAAAACTGCAGGGAGAGAGAGGTCACAAGGAAAATAACCAAGGCACCACCAATGAGCCATCAGCTGCATGTAGTTGCAAAAGGGACACATAGTTCAACTAAATACATGCACAAAAATAGGAGACATATAGATTATTGTTGTTTTAAGGATTAAGTTTCACAGTGGTTTATTATACAACAGTAGATACCAAATTTAAATGTACCTGAAGTGGGATGTTGCCATAAAAATTAAAAAAATTCTAAAACAAAAAACCGGAAACTCCAAAGCACCAGCTTTGGAAGTAGGCAAATGGCAGTGGCTGATGTGGAGGAGATTAGCTGTTAGAAGCTGGAAGAATATAGATCTGTTTTATAAATTAGGACACTATGATGAGATTGTCACCTACAGTAACATGGAAGATGGAAAATGTGCCTAAGAAGCCTGTGAATCTGGCAAAGAAGATTTTGAGCCAGAACACTGAAATGCCAGATGTCTTCTTTTAACAGCGTATAATAAAGTGAAAACTATTAACAATTATAAAATGATAAACTGAAGAAGAAACTCTCCAATCTGGAGGAAGATTTTAGAAGAAATAGTTACAACAGTACTGAAGTTCTTACTGAGTTGGAAATTACAACTCTTTCTCAAATCCAGTCTCACCAGATGACAAAATCTTCTCAATATTAGAATTGGCCTCAAAGGAAATATCAAATCCTGGTAGCTAGTAAAATGTGACCTCGTGGTCAAGAGTGGTGTAAGAATAGGCTATAATTCTCTGTGCTAAGCCCTTAGAAAGATTTAAAGAAGTAACTCACAGACACTTTCAACTAGACAAAAAGTCTTCTAAGAATTTTAAGAGAATTGTTTCACAACACCTTGATTACAGCCCAAGATAGAGAAGAACCTATGGAGAAAAGATTTGTTGGTGTTGTTTTTGTAAATTGAGTGGATTATAACTTGATATTCATACACAATAATTTGATATTAAGAAGGTAGAATTCAAAATAAAAAGAAGGTCTGGAGCTCAAATTTATACAAGCAGAAAGCAGACTGAGAAACTAGTCAATTAAAAAAAATGTGTGGGGAGTCTATTTCTTATGAAAAGGAAGAAAGTCTCAGAAGTTAGAGTCAGTAGTCTAGGATGTGGATCTGAGTCCCTCTAACATGGGATGGTTTAGGAACCATTACCAAAGAGCAAACTGGGTCTTAATCTCAGAACATTCCTTTTTCCCACAGCATTGGAGCCAAGCAAAATGTTCCTGGCTCAGAATTGCTGTGATTAGTGACTGCTTTGTGTCTATGCCCCTTCCCCATATTCTTGAATGGGAAATGCATTATGGATATCCTGTTCATGTCTGTCCATTATATGTTGGTTATGGTGGGAGGCAGAAAACTTTTACTTTCAGTTAACAAACCTGTGGTCCTGAAGAACTCATGTACAAAGTTTGATCTACATGTAATTTTAGGACCTGATTTTCATGAGACTGAGCTTGATTCCATAATGTGATACAACATGGGTGATGTTGAAGAGGAGTAGTTGTTATTCGCATATGGGAAGACAATAGAATATCAGGAGCTGAAGGCACACTGATCCTCTCCAATGGTCCACATTTCTCTACATTCATTCTCTTGTTTAACTCACACCCTAATGAGCTCTGAGCTTGACCATGTGACTTATTTCATCAAAGTATCATTAGCTGGTGTCACGCAAGCAGAAAATTGATAAGCACGTGATTACTAGGCATTGTCCATTTGGAAGTCTTTGTAATCCCCTTCCATGCTACAAGAATGTCTAGAAAATCCACCTCAAGAGATTGGCCAATGTTGGAAAGTGCTGGTGTTTGAGAAATCATTTGAAAAGAGAAGTCAGGTGAAGGAGAACAAAGGCTTCCCAGAAAAACTCTCAACCAAATCCAAAAAATCAAGAGAAATAATAAGCCACTGTTGTTTTAAGTCACTAAGCTTTGGGTTTGCTATTCAGCCATAGATAGCTAAAACAGTAATCTAGATGATGCTTGTTTTTTAATTGAGAAGCATTACCTTAGAGAGGCACTACTACATATTTGCCCCATGAATAATGATGAGGTTCTTGCTGCTCATTAATTGGGCTTTTGTGGTAAAGCAAAACATTATTTTCACTATTGCTACAAAACTGATCCATAAGAATGAAGTAGACAAGGGTATAGTAATGGTACATCCTATAATTTTGCCCGACATCTGTCAGAATATCCCTTTACTGGGTGTTAAATAAATAGGCATTGTATATACAGTGTCACATATTTGAGTTATGCCCATCTTTTTCTTTGATTTTCTCCATTCTCTTCTAATTCTTTTCTTCCATTTGGTAATTCCCAAACAAACCGCATGCCAGTTATGATTTAGCTAAATGTTTTTAAAGTTTGTCATATAAGTTTATACAGGAAACACCCATTTTTTGTGATAAACAATATATAATAATTTATATTAAGCAATTTTATAAATGGGTATTAGTTTACATAATTATATAATAAACATAAGATTTGATATTATCTGATTACATATTATATGCATGTTTATTGCTAAAATATTTGGAAAATGAAAAACAAATAAAGAACAACAATCCCACTAATGAGAATTTCAAGCAAATGAATGCTTAATGTTTGGAAGTATTTCTCATTAGAATTTTAAAAGAGATGAATAAATTTAAAGGTCAAGGTAAAGGCACATGGGGAAAATTAACACTGCAATTAAATATTATTATCTCTAAATAAACTAACTTACATAATAGCATTTTATTAAAAATTGTGAGCACAGTGTTTACATTATAGTAATTGTGATTTATCTAAGAATTATTAAATAATTTTACTTATTGATGACTTAGCACCTAACAAAGCATAAGGATCATCAAAAAACAAAAAGAAGGCATATATGTAGAAAACTTTTATATTTCTAATGAAGATAAATATAAATTAGATGACAAGTTCTACTTTTGTAAGGAAGTAATTTCATAATTTTTATTATTAATGAAATATTAAGTGATTATAATGAATAGAAGCACATTTTATGTGGGAGTCATCATTTTAGGTTGTCTGTGGGAAACAAAGATGAACATAACTCTTCTCAAGGGATGTCCACTGTAGAGAGCAGTTAGCAGGCTACTGAGAAACCAAAGGATGGGTTACAAAAATCCCTCATGATCTGAATATAGCAGAGGTGTGGCCTGGGCTTTGTCTCGTTGCCAGGAGTTCAGTGCACAGTATCTGCTAAGGTTAATACAAGCATGGTTTGAAAATTTTGAAATATATATAAAACCAGAGGGAAACCAGATCCTAGTTTAAAAATCCATACTTGTAAAATCTAATATTGTCTTATATCTCTTAGTTTCATCTTCAAATTTTAGTTCTTTAGTTCTTGAACTTCTAGATCTACATTACTGAATAGAAGTGTAATATATTTCCACATCTTCTGAATGTTTCTATTTCAATTTAATTTTTTCATATTTTCTCTTGAGCCATCATAAACTAGAGAAAAAAAATTAAATCAAATTTGATTAGTGTGAAATTTGCTAGCTTTTGGCAGAGACACAATGATATTACATTATAGTTTAGATTTTAACTATCTAAAATCTGGAGCTAGATATCAGGACTTTAGTAAACAGAATCTAGAGAACAATAATCCAAAAGAGTGTTTGAATAGATGGAAACTCATTGAGTAGACTAGGACAAATGGGAGAAGTTATTTTTATACATTTCTGGAATATAGTTATGGATGTATGGCCTCATATTAAAGATAAATTTGGGACAGAATTACAAGGGAATAAACCATTTTTTCCAAAAGTTTAATAGTGGAGAAAGGTGGATATTCATGTAGGGAATGCACTGGGCTACAATTTGGGTGACAAAGAGTTGATAAGATCTCAGCCAAGTAGTCACATTTCCAATTTGTGCTTCAGGGCAAAATTAAAAGTAGATGATACCTCATGTCTCTTGTCTCTCTCAGCTCTAAAGTGAAAACATATGTATATGCATTTCTAGAAATCGGTAGTAAACATGGAATATAAAGCTTTCAATGGAATAATACAAAGGAGTAAGTAAGTGAATATGTTCCCTATTTGTTAAGTAATTAGTTTACTTATACTATTTTATAGTAATTGTATATTAAATATAATGTTTGCATATTTCTTGGCAATGAAATCATGAATTTTAGTACTAAAAATATAAGGCATATTATTTATTAGGAAATCATTACTTGAGTTCTTATACCATGAAAATGATAGAGTTGTTTTTCCAATCTTTTAAGTTTCACTATATTTTAATGGAATTAAGACCATCCATTTGTGTTTGGAGGACGTAGTATGACCTAATAAATACAGGACTGAAAAGAAAGAAATATGCATATCCTTTGACTTTCAAAAATGTAATGATATTTTGCATAAATTGGACAGAGTATTATTGACTTTATTTATGATGATATGGTTTATTGGGTGAAGATTTCCTAACTTCTCCTGCTAGATTGAAAAGAAAAGAATTAAAAAATAAGAAGTTACCAAAATATACTAAAACATTATGCCAGCAAGATATTCAAAATAAAATAAAATTGGCCTGGATGAAATACATGTTTCAGAACTGTATTGATGATTATGTCTATCTTGACAAATTATACCTTTCATCTCTTTCCTTTATTATTTATTTCACCTAAATATCTTTAAAGAAGGAAAAAAAAAAGAGAGAGAGAGAGAGTGACATGAACAACCACACAGTGATCACAGAGTTTGTCCTCTTAGGCCTTTCTGATGATCCTCACCTTCAGATTGTGATTTTCCTCTTTTTATTTATCACTTATGTATTAAGCATCACGGGGAACTTGACTATCGTCATCCTAACCTTGGTGGATTCCCACCTACGGTCACCAAGGTATTTCTTCCTCCGGAACTTGTCTTTCTTAGAAATCTCATTTATAACTCTATGTATTCCTAGATTTCTGGGGACAATTATCATGAGAGATAAGACAATCTCTTATAACAACTGTGCAGCCCAACTCTTTTTCTTTATCTTCATCGGGGTTACTGAATTTTACATTCTAACAGCCACGTCCTACGACCGCTATGTTGCCATATGCAAGCCCCTTCATTACACGACCATCATTAACAGGAAAGTCTGTATGCTGCTTGTGCTATGTGCATGGCTGGGAGGGTTTCTGACCATTTTCCCGCCCCTGATGCTTCTCCTCCAGCTGGATTACTCTGCTTCCAATGTTATCGATCACTTTGCATGTGACTTTTTTCCCATTTTGCAGCTAGCATGCTCTGACACCTGGTTCCTAGAAGTAATTGGTTTTTATTTTGCTTTGGTTGCTTTGCTGTTTACTTTGGCCTTGGTGATATTGTCCTATATGTACATTATCAGGACCATTTTCAGAATCTCAACTGCTTGTCAGAGATAAAAGGCTTTCTCCACTTGTTCCTCTCACATGATTGTCACCTCCATCTATTATGGAAGCTGTATATTCATGTATGCTAATCCCTCTGCTAAAGAAAAGGCATCGCTGGCAAAAGGAGTAGCTATTCTCAAAACCTCTGTTGCTCCCATGCTCAACCCTTTCATTTACACATTCAGGAACCAGCAAGTAAAACAAGCCTTCAAGGACATGGTCCATAAAGCAGTATTTTCTGCAAGTAAATGAAATGTCTTTTGTGGGAAAAATAAAGGATACTCTAAACAACAATTAAATAAAACTTGAAATTCCCAAATATTTGTACTTGTATACTTGTTCTTGCATATTTACTCTTTGCCACATTACAGTCAATTTGATATTTTCCCAATCCCTTTCTTATACTTCCACACCCACATTACTAATACTCTGGTTATTGACTTGTTTAAAAGTTTAATAAAGTTTATTTCTCCTACAGAATTGTATGAAAATTATATGTATTTCTTTCAGACATATACTCAATGTTAAAATGGAACAAAATGATTTTGATTCTGTTTATTAATTCAGTCTATAAAAGAGATATCTTTTATTGCTTTTTACTTTGGGTTTTAAGCTTTGTGTAATTTGTTGTGTATTTTCTAAATAAACATTGATATTATTTTAAATAACACTATAGAATTTTTATGACTTGTGCCATTATTCATTAAAATCGCTTCCTAGTAGCAATACATTCTATGACATTGTGCCTTAAATGCAGATATTTATAGTGTGTGCTATTTAGCATATATGTTCATGGTAAATGTTTATCATGATTTTAAGTAACTTTTAGTTTTCCATATTCTGTGTTATTTCTTAGAAAATGTTTATATATTTTCTACAACATTCAAAGTAAATGTACTCAAACTAAAACACATGCCACTTTACTTTTTTCTATAAATTAACAAAGCTCTCCATTGCAAAATACAAAAACAGTTTAGAATGTGCTATGATTATTTTAATTATAGGAATACAGATGAGAAAATGAATCTTATGACTTGTGATATATGATTGATTAATGGCTAAACGGAGGAAAATTTTCAACGTTGAGTTCTTATTTTTTCCTTGTTCTCCCAAATTATTTTCATTTAAAAACTATAACACTTCATTGTTAAATTCAGAGACTACTGCTTTAACTTTCAAATTGAAATTCAAAAAAAATAATGATTCAATATATGTAAAATAATGAAAGCCCTGTAATATAGATTTTTAGTATATTTCAAAGAATATTTAGTCTTTATATATTTACCTGTCTACTGCTAAGATCTGGAAAACAATACATTCCAATGAAAAAATTATCATGGTAACATATCTCTGTGGAACTTAAAATCTGTAGGGATCTTCATGATGCCTTAAAGCCTTAAATAGTTTCAAAGACATTGCACATATGCCTTTCAAGTTGTGTATGTGTTGTCTTTTTTTTCATAAATTTGAGTATGTCCTATGGAGATGATTCAGAGATGCCAAAGAATGGTTCTTGCCCTCATGTATATCTAGCAAGAGAAAAATATGAACACAATGAAGTTTTACAAGTTCTATATTATCTTCATGAAGAATACATTGCACGGACTGTATATATTCAGATTCTAAACAATAATAGGCTTGCCTACATCATTAATTATTAACAAACACTAATACCAATAAGGAAGATAAGAGTAATTGCTATTTTCTATTTCTTGTACCAGTATTATAGGAATGATAAAAATTCATAAAGAAAAAAATTGCAAATTCATCTATCAGGTCTCATGATAAATTGCAATGCATTATTTATAATAGCAATTACTGGGACATGTGCATTCTGGTCTAAAATGGGTACATTTCACAACTCCAGGAATTTCTGGTGGAGAGGGAAAAATGCAGTTCCTCCTGCTCCAGATACACACACCATGTCCAGGCAAAAGCAGGTGAAACTGGGGCTATCAACTTCAAGGAGAACCAAGTCAAGCAGCTGCAGCAGCAGTAACTGACCTCTGAGTTTGCAGATGCAGACCCAGTGATGGGGAAGCCTTTTGTTCCAATGAACCACCAGGAGAGTGATGACAAAGTGGATGGTGGACAAAGAGACTGCCAAGAGGCTTGTTAAGGGAAGAGACCCATGTCTTTGAGAACTGCTGTGTGGAGTTCTTTAACATCCCTGAGTTCATGACATCATTATCTGAGAACATGAGAAAAATTGCTGTGAAAACCCATCTGTCCTCATCATGAATGACAGTGAGGGGCCAGTGCCTTCAAAAGATTTCTCTGTAGCAGGGCTGAGCAATCAGCCACATAGTCCTAACAGTAAGGCCAATAACATGGAGAATGGGGGCAGCTCAAGGGACATGAAAGAGAAATCTGGCACTGAGTCTGTAGTGTTCCTAAACACAGAGACCACCCTGCTTCCCACACCAGGACATACGCTATGTACCCAAAGACAAAGTTGTTAACACTAATGTGACTTTACAAGCACTACGGGGCGCCAAGGTGGCGGTGAATCAGTGAGGTACGGATGTATTGTCAGCACCCTTGCCCAGTGCCAGCAGCCTGCAGTGGGTCCTCGAGCAAATCCTGTGTCTGCAACAGCAGCAGCTACAGCAGATCCAGCTCATGGAAAAGATCCACTTGCAGGTGAACATGGGGGCCTCCCATGCCCTGCTGACACCCTGAAGACATTAAGCAGTCACATGACCCAGCAGGTGTTTGCTGCCATGGCTTTGCTCAGCCAGAAAGCTGGAAGTCAGGGTCTGTCTTTGGACTCTTTGAAACAAGTCAAGCCACCTCCCACAGAGAGCGCTTCCACCACCAGCTCTGTGTCCCCAGGGCTGGTGCCCTTCACCCTGAAGCCAGACAGTACAAGGTGCTCCCAAATGTCAAGTCATGCCTCTCGGGGGATTTGCTACCTCAGCTTCCAGGTTCTGTGCTCTTACAGAGCCCTTTCTTCTCCATGGCATTAGAGCCATCCAAGAAAGTTAAGGGATGGTCCCAGAATATCTCCACAGTGGATGTCAAACCCAAAGAGGAGGCCATTTCCTACAAGCACAAGTGTACCGTAGCAAGGTTATTAGGACTTATAGCTCCTTGAAGATCCATCTTTGCTCCCACAGTGGAGAGAGACCTTTCTTGTGCCTTGTCTGTGGCCACTGTTTCACAACCAAGGACAACCACAAGGTCCACTTTCATGGACAAACCCTGGTGAAGGCAAATCCCCGGCAGTTTGCTGAGTTCCAGGATAAAATGGTAGCAGGCAACGGCATCCCCTTTGCACTCTTTCTAACTGTACCTTAGTTGAATCACACCTCTCCTTAGACAGCAACCTGGCTAGGTAATAGAGACTCCCTCTGAAGGGCTACCTCAAAATCTCTCTTGTGGGACTACTTGAAAGACCTCATAAATGTCCCATTGCCCAATGATCTAAAACATGGTCTCTCCCCAGAAAGTGTGGGTGGAGCTTCTTCAAGGATTGGTGGCTTCAAAGGGAGGAGGACCCTGAAGCCAAGGTGAGAGACTGAAATTGCAACACTGGTGGAGAATATTGACATGGCTACAGTGGACCCCAAAGAATGTCTTATCTTCCACTGTGTCATAAGCTGCCAAAACTCCCTCAAAATGCATTCCTGCACCCAAGCAGGGAGAGACCCTTTCAGTTCAAGATCTGTGGCCAAGCTTTCTCCACCAAAGGCAATCTGAAGACTTACTTCACGGTTCACCAATCCAACACATTGATAAAGATGCAACATTCATGACCTATCTGCCAAAGAACACCCTCATGTTGCAACAATATATTTCAATTTACATGGGTGGTCAGATTCCTAACACGCCTCTGTCAAAGTCCCAGTGACATTACCATTACGAAGTCAATACTCTTGGTGAGAATGGCAGTGGAAGTGCCATGTACCATGATGACATCATTGCAATTATTGATGTACATGAAATAAGCTCCCAGGATGTCCCCAGTAACTCTTCAAAGGTCCCCACACCTATTCCCAACATCCACTCAGCATCATTATTTCTGAGGTTTGCCATGATGATATCCCTGGATGACCCCTGGGAAAGCCCTTTTTGGCCTGCAATGGCAGAGCAACTGGGCAAATGGTTTAGTAGAGAGTATTGGCTTGACCAATAACTAGTCCTCAGGGAAGGGAGACCAGGGTATCATTGCAGAAATCCAGAAGCCCTGGAAACCATGGCCTTTCAGGCACTCTTTCCAGCCAATAGCAAAGCAGAAAGCATCAAGTCCAAGTTTCCTAATGCTGGAGGCAAAGCAGAAAGCAACAAGAACAGCTGCCCCGAGACGAAAGTTTGGAGCAGTCTCCCACCAATGTTTATCTGAGTGCAGCCAACCTATATCAAAATTGAATTTCCTGGTGCATTTGTTGGACCCTGAACCCAGGCGTGACACTTTTATTAGCCACCCAGGTATATCGGCAGACCAAACAACTTGGCTGCACGCCTGCAGAAAATCTCATCTGCGAGACTCTGCAGATTCATGAGTGGACTCACACTGGAGAGAAGTCTTTTGTGTGAAACATACATAGGTGAGTTTTTACCACCAAAGGCAACTTGAAGTTCCACTATATGACACACAGGGTGAACAATAACTTGGCTTGCCATGGCTGTCCATCAGGAACACCATAGTTCTGTTGGGTATGGACAGAAAGAGGATCTCCGAAATGTTTCCTAAGGACACCCTCGTGCTTCGACAAACACAGACTCTGTGGTGTGGAGCCTGTACACCACCAGCCTCATTGGTGACCTGGTCCTGAAGATCTGATGTCAATGATTGAGGGAGGCAGCGACATCTAGTTCCCAACTCCCCCTGCCCCCATTTTGAAGAGAAGCAAGTCGTGCAAAGTAGCTTTATTATGTGGGACAAATGGTACGTAGAAACTTTGTACAATCAAGATTAACTGCTTCCAAAGACTGTTACCTCTTTCAAGGTGGAAAATGAAATTTAGTAAACCAGCAGTGGAATAGACAATTACTTAACCTAATAGAGTGGGGTGGGGTACTGTATTCTTAACATGGTAACTGTTTATGCAGGTGAATGGAGAAGGTCTGTTGTCTATTTAGGGACCTGCTTTGTATGCCCCTGTTTTAGTTTGCCAAAGGGCTGCTAATGCAAAGTACCAGAAATGGGTTGACTTTTATAAAGTGGATTTACTTGGTGTTAAAGCTTACAGTTCCAAGGCTGTGAAATATCCAAATCAAGGTACCATCAGAGGTGCTTTCTCACCAAAATCATTGTATTAGCCAGCCAAAGGGGTGCTGATGTAAAGTACCAGAAATCAGTTGGCTTTTATAAAGTTTATATGGGGGAAAAGCTTACAGTTACAAGGTCCTAAAGGTCCAATTCAAGGCTGCTTTCTCACCAAAGCGAGTTGCCAAGTGATGAAGCAAGATGGCAGGTGATCTCTGCCTGGTCTCTCCTTCCTTCTTCCTTTTAAGGCTTCATGGGCCCAGCTTCTTCTGATCTCAGCTGTAGGCTGGCATAGGTCTCATCTCTCAGGGCTTCCTATATCAGTCTGGCATAGGGCTCATTTCTTTCCAGGCTTTCTCAGCTGCTCAGTTGCTCTGTTCTTTTCAGCTGCAAACTATCAGGCAAATGGCTCCTCTCTCCCCAGGGCTTTAGCTGTTTGAGCCTTCTACTTTCTGTCACATGGTGGAACCAAAATGATCAAGTTCTCTCCTCTTCAGTGTGTATGGAACTCTCTCTCTTCCTGTGTCTTCTTGAGTGAGTGTCCATTTATATCAGCCCACCAAGAGGGCAGGTCTCAACCCTGGGTCATGCCCTACTGACGTGGTCAAATCAAGACCCTAATTTTAGCAGGTAATTTAATCATAGGCATCTCAGATGAATCTAATACAATCAAAGGAGATCACACCAGAGGAACAGACCAGTTTACAAACATAATCTCTCTTTTTTGGGATTCATAAATAAGCTCAAACTGTCACAGTCATCTATTGTTGATCCTGGTTTGCGGCTGCATGGCAAAGCAAGATGGCACCTGCTCACTGTCAAGGTCTCTGACTTCCCCTCCAGAATCTACCATCTTCCAGAACTCAGCTGGCAACCAGGCATAGGGCTTGTCTCTTTCCAAGTTTCCTCCATCAGTCTCAGCTGTTCTGCTTTCTTTTCGAGTTCAGCTTCAAGGTATCAGGCATGTGGCTAATCTCTTCCTGGGCCTCAGGTTTTGAGTCTCTCAGGAGCTTCTCTTTCCTTTCAGCTCATTTGTCCTTTCTCTCACATTGCAGAATCAAACATGGAGGCTTTCTTTTCTTCTGTGTGTCTCTGTGTATATCAGATTCAGCAAGGGCAGAGATTCAACCTGAGTCATTACTCACTGTTGTAGTCCAATCAATAGCCCTAAAGTGATCTTATCAATTAATCTAATCAAAGTCCACTCAAATAAATTTAATGCAGAGAACCACACCCAGAGGAATAGATTAGGTTAAGAACATAATATTTTTCTTTTTGGGATTCATAAAATAACTTCAAACTGTCACAGCACCCAACCTCACATATGTTTATTTTTCTTTTCTGAATGTACTGCTCTTTGAAAGTAAGGTTGTAAAATTACAAAATTCTTTCAACTTAGAACCATAAATAAGTAGAATGCCCTCAAATGGACTTGTTTTAGTCCATAGGGAATCAATGTGTGTTGCTGCTTATTTAAATACAGTTCATTTGGAGCCCCAAGAGTGCCAATGTCCTCCCAGGCTTCCCAATGCGTTCGTCTTCCTGGACACCAGAAGGGTGAAGGAGTGCAGGTGAGCAGGGGATCTCAAATGACTTAATTTTGTTCACCAGTGCCTATTCAGTTCAAGAACTGAGCTTTCATTCTTGAGAAGAAACTCTCATGGAAGGGTGCGTTTCTTGTTACAGGTTCACATACTAGTATTTAAAAATTTCCTTGGTGACTAATGCAAAGTAATTATGAAGATTTTTTTCTGAGTATTACATGAAGTTTATGAAGTTGGAACAGGAAACTCTTGGGAATGAAAGCTGTAATTTAGCTACTTCATTTATTTTTAATTTTTGTAACCATAACTTCTATTTTCCTATGTTATGAGAAGGAACTGTTTCTAGATTCTGTCTTAAACCTAAGAGTTGATGTACTGATGTGAGCAGCTGGACATTGAAGGTATTTTTGTGATTTTAAAAAATATCCTTTGTATATGTAATAATATTAAGCAAATGGCAAAACATTGCTCTCATGGTTAAATGAGGAGGGAGAAAGAAATACCCTAACTTCTGGGGCAGAGAAATATTGCCCTCTGCATGGAAGGCCTGCAAATTGAAATGTAAATCAAAACTGTTCCTAAAAGTTTGTCTCTTAGTTATTGCATCTGACTATTTTTTTATGATAAAAAAAAATTTTTTTTTGCCAAGTTGGGCTTTCTTTCTGAATTATAAGTGAATTTAATAATATTTCCTGTTTACATGGTGAGGTAGATATTGTTCCAGCGAACACATCAGAAGCTTTCTCACTGCCAAGCTAAGCATGGCTTGTGAAGGTATGATCTACAAAGTAACCCTGTAGTTTTACTCACTGATGCTTTCTGTCTGTTGGCGGATAAATATAGATTACCCCCCTCGAAGAGAAAAATTGCAATAATGTAAAGTCTCACGTTAATAGACAAATGACTAATAAGGAACATGTAGTTATTACTTAAAAATGTCAGGCACAATACTAAATATATAAACTTAATTATTTCTTTCCATACTCCTGGGACATATTTAGTAATAATTTTGTCATTTGCTAAATTCCTTCATCAATGCCATTGCACAGATAAAATGACTAGATTTTGTGCTTATAAAGTGTGCTGGTATGTCAGAACAAAAGTACTATTCTGATCGATCTCAGTAAATGAAATCCTTTTTCTTAAGTATAATATTTGTCTGCGCAACTCTAGCCACAAAAGGAAAATAAAAGTTATTCTCCACATATGTGGACTTGGGGGGTCCACCCAAACAGTAAGTTTCAATTTGGTGAATTCATATTTATAATAGTCTAACAAATTATAAGTAATAAATCTCATGGTTTTTTTTTCCTGATAAAATGGGTAGATAACTGTTTATTGAATTTTTGGGTTTTTATGCTTGACTTTTTATTTTCCATCAGAAGAACATGAGAAAATTAAGCATGTTAGATATTGAAACATCAACTGCCTCATTTTAACAATAAAGTATAATTATTAAAAAATATGTGGAAAATAATTTTTTAAAATAAGGAACATTATTTAAATGTAACCCTTGTAGCCGATAAGCCTGTAACATTGTTGCAAGTCCATCCTTTTATCTGGATCTCAGGAGCTTGGAAAACTGCCTTCCTGCAAGGCAGATGCAATGCCCATGGCAAGCAGTCATGGCTCAACTTGCAAATGGAATATTTTAATAAAATAATTGTTAACCTTAAGTATACACTGCTAATTGAATGTATATTGAGACAATTTGTTTCCTCCACTTACTTGGGTACAGACTAAAGTAATTTACTACTCAATAAGGAATTACCATGGATAGACTGACTATTATGCTTGTTTCATTCTCATCGTGTTGGTGCCTTACCTCAGCAGAGTGAGTAGTTTTAGTGAAAAGAACCTTTGGCTGTGGCAGTAGACTCTGTTCTTGAGGAAGTTTATTTACTGGGCATTATTTTCCTTATAACGTTGTGAGCATTTGATGAGCAAATATACAAAAAGCACTCAATAAAACAGCAGGGAAAGTCAATGCATATTAACTGTTATCCATTACATTACTCTGAAGAGATCAAAAGACTCATTATACACATAGCAAAAACTCTCACTGAAAACTGTATGGTACTCTCTCATCAATTCAACCTCTTCTATTACAGAGCTCTTCTTGCTTTGGATTGGGAACTGCTAGGTTCTTCTTCTTCATGTTCTTCTCTAAGAAAACTGCATACAGAATAAGTCTATAACTCACTGGAGTATGAAAAGAAAATACGTACACACATAACCAACAGTACCACAAACAGATTTTTATCAGGCACTTGTGACTTACAAGAAACTTACAGTCACTAGACCTTCCTTGGATTTCTTCTTTGAACTTCTTCTTATTTAGAACTAATATTGATTTTTAACTTAATATTTTTGTGGTAGGAATTATATCAGTTCTTTGAAATTTTTGACTCTTGGTTAATGACTCAGCATATGGTTAATTTTAGTAAATATTGCTTGTGTCCTTGAAAATAAAATATGCATTGTGTGTGTGCATTTTGTGGAGGAATTTCTTATTTACTTATATAATATTACATGTATACATATATATAATACATACATATAGAGAAAGATCCATTTTGCTAATTTCAATATCCTTAGTTTTGTTCACATATACTATCAGCTATTAAGAATTATGTGTTAAATCCTGTCAGTCCCCTTTTGGTTTTGTCAATATTTGCTTTATATATCTGGAGGCTATGTTATTGTGTTCATAGATATTTTACAAATGTTCTATCTTCCTGCTAGATTTACAATGTAAAGAGTCCTACGTTATCTTTAACAATGGTCCTATTTTAAATTCTACATTGACTGACATTAGTCTAGCCACTCCAGCTTTTATTTGGTTAAGGTTTGCATGACACATACTTGTATCTCAAAATATAATTTTATTAAATATTATAATTGACTCAGAAAAATTTAATTATTTTGCAAGTAATGTATTACTGTATTTTTGGACAAGTTTTGGTGAGCAAATGAATCAGCAGAAAATACAGAAAATAAAAATCAGTATTTGTCATAGAACTTCATATTGGAAAACTGACTAAGAAATAAAGGGATCAATAGAATATGTTATTTGGTATAAGAGAGTAGGTTTGCTGGCAAAAATATTGCATGGTGTAGTAGAAAAAAAATCAGGGCTGAGTGATAGATTGCTCTAGTTGTA
>JAQZBX010019737.1:0-33554 GCA_029593785.1 Cabassous unicinctus | reverse complement strand
GGTACCTTGAGTTGGACTCTTTAGGGCCTTGTGACTGTAAGCTTCTACCCCAAATAAATATCCTTTATAAAAGCCAACAGAGTTCTGGTACTTTGCATCAGCACCCCTTTGGCTGACTAATACAAATG
This sequence comes from Cabassous unicinctus, assembly GCA_029593785.1. Lineage (NCBI taxonomy): Eukaryota > Metazoa > Chordata > Mammalia > Cingulata > Chlamyphoridae > Cabassous > Cabassous unicinctus. The sequence goes on along the minus strand of JAQZBX010019737.1, from coordinate 33,426 downwards.
GGAACTTACTAGCTTACAGTTTTGAGGCTAAAAGAAAGTTCAAATCAAGGCATCATCAAGGTGATGCTTTTTCCATGAAGCCTGTGGTGTTTTGGGGTTAGCTGCTGGCAATTCTTGGCTCCTCTGTCACATGTCAAGGCACATGGCAGTGTCACCTGATCTCTCCCTTTACTTCCAGGTTCTGTCAATATCCAGTCTCTTGCTTCCTGTGGCTTTCTGTCTGAATTTCACTCTGCTTAGAAAGGACTCCAGTAATAGGATTAAAACCCATCCTGATTGAGGTGGGCCACACCTACTTAACCTCATCAAAAGTCCTACTAACAATGGGTTTACACTCACAGGAATGGATTAAATTTCAGAGTATGTTTTTTGGGGTACATACAGCTTCAAACCACAACACTACTGAAGCAAGTGCCTTGGTGGAACAAGGAGCTACTGTGTCTACGTGTATGACAACAGTGATGACTATAATTTCAGTGGGTAGATGGTTACTTCTGAGCACTCTGAAGCACTTAGGAAAGAAAATGACAAGGTCCAGTTTTTAATTCTCAGCCCCAGTCATTGTCAGAGAACCAGAGAACTTCTATAGTAGACCTAAAAAAACCTCTTATTTCTTGTAGCTTCATGGCCAATCTTGCTGAAAAAGAAAGAAAATTTAATTTTGCATGTTTCAGAATTGCAACATAAGCTGAATTCCTAGCCACATAAAAGTCTCTCCTGTGAAAGCCAGGGCATTATTTGAGGAAGAATGGGACTCTGAGTTTTGGAATGTAGACACATGGGTGAACTCAGATGAAACTGAGAATCCTGAACCTTTGAGTCACTCTGAGCCTCTCTTGCCAGTGGAAGCAGACCACCCTTTCATGTTTGATGGTGCTGAAAGATCCTGTAGTGACCTCACCTGGGAGCAATTGCTTTGCAAAAGGATGCTATTCTTCTTAGGATATACCTCAGTCTATCCTTGCATTAGATTAATTACTAGGGTCAAATCTCAGCATGCTCCATGGGAACAAGTGCAAAGTCTGATGCAAAAAGAAAGAGTTTATTTTTAAGGTGGGTTTGAAGGATGCCTGGATTCTGAGTGGGGAGATAACCATGAATAGAGGCATGAAGACAGTTTTATTTAGGGAGCAAATGAAGTCACACCATTTGTTTGGAAAGTTACAAGTAAGACAGGAAAAGTAGGCTGTGCCATATTGGAAGGCACCTTGAATATGATTTGGGTGGGAAGAAATAGAGGATTTGAGCAGAGGTAATGTGTTTAGAAGCTCATTTGAGGTAGATTCATCTGGCCAGTGATGTATAGGATGGGTTGTGATAGGGAAACTGAACACTAGCAGGCCAGTTAGAGGCCTATTTCAGTAGTCTAGGAAGTGATGGCTAGAACTAAGTTGTTGGCAGTAGGAATTAAAAGGTGGGGGAAGGGAGAGGCAAAAGACACATAGGAGGTAGACTTTATAAGACCTATCCACAGAGTGCAAATGGGGATTTAGGCAAAGGGAAAGAATCAATAAGGCTGAAATTTTGAGTCTGGTATCATGAAGATGAGAGAGAAGAAGAGAGAAGTCATGCTGTTTTCTTCCTTATTAATTTGTGTATTTGCTTATAGATTGTTTTTCCCCAACAGAATGTAACCTTCTTAAGAGTAGGGACATTTTCTTATTCATTGTTGAATCTCCAGGATCTAGAACAGATTCTAGCAAATATTAGCTAGTACTTGATAACTGTGGAAGGCATTAATTCTATTTGCTACTTACTACTATGATTTTAATTGAAACCTTCAATGGGAAAACATAATAATTGCTTTGGAGCTAAAAACACTGGCATTGGAGAGCTGTCTACAGGAGATCAGCAGTCTGGGAAATAAGCATGTTGCATCACCTCCACTGAGGAAACAACCTAAAACAGAGGATAGGGGTAGTGTTGTCTGACAGGATGCAAATGAATAGTGAAATTTAGATAATAGTTTGCCATTATTGTGTTGGAACATTTTCAAGAAGTTATAATTTTCTTACGTGTCTGAAGGCCCTGGTTCTGAAATTCATTATTTAGAGCCTCTCCTTAATTTATGTAAGCTTGAGAAAGGAGGATTAATAACTGCCAGTTGTGCCTTCCTCAGGACTGCTCACCTACTCACAGCACAGTGTTTTCAATCTGCTGATTTTGCTGGCTCCAATTCTTGAGCCAATCCCTACAAAGGCCCATTTGCAGGGTGTGGAATGAGTCTTGCTTTGGTATAATTGGTATCTGGTATGAGCTCTGCATCAGTCCCCTCACCAAGACTTTTGGCATATCTTATTGATCTCATCCTTTTGGTGGCCTTGAGGATATGCCTAGCAGACCTCCAACTGCAAGGAGCATAAGTGACCAAGGACTCAAGCTGTTCATCACTGCCCTTGAACCAAAGACCTGCTTATTTGGTCTGTTTCCAGACAAAGACTGAGAGTGACATGGATACTAAGCAGGCCATTCCTAAAAGACACAGGACTCACCAGACACCCATCTTTGGCTTGAGAACTCCCCTATGGCCTTGTCAAACCTTTCTTACACTACAGAGAAGTCTGACATGCCATCCTCCTCTCTCTCCTTTACTTGGGGTTAGACTTGCACCCCTCTCTGATGGCTCTCCCACTTTTCCTGCTCCCTCCCCTGATAAAGTCCTTGCATATTTAGTCCTTTTGGCTTCTACTTCTTGAAGAAGTCTGGGCTAACACACCCATTCTTATGACTAGACTTTTACCCTGTTTGTTTTTTCAGGTCAGAACTGGAACCGTATTCTGATCCTTAGTCTGCTTGAGTTGGACTCTGGAATCCTGTGTGTCTCTCAGCAGTATCCCTTGGTCTGCAAGTAGGAACTGGAACTCTGCTTCTGGCTGGAGTCCTACTCAAATGGGTGGTTCACTTAGAATCACAGTGTTCTTCCAGAACCATCTGCAAGACTTTTACTGTTGCTGCACTAGAAGCTCACCAGCTTGCCCTTATCTTGGATATCAACTATGGGTTAACTCAAGTTAGACACTGGACACTGCTCTATGGTGCTAGCCCTGGAATGAGCAGGGAAGTTACCTCAGCCTGTGTCCTGAGTGATTTGGGGCTTTGATCCCTCCCACACTAGCCTGCATTTGAGGTCTCAGCTTTTCATATATCAAGAATTAGAGTACCAGTCACCTAAATGAGCTGTTGAAATGTACTCCCCACAGGAGAAGTGGCGTTTTCAGCTGTTTTCAGTCAACCTTAGTGAGAGTGAATTACAGCTCCCCTATTGAGATTAGTGCAAGAGCAGAAGATATATGAAGGGAAGGAATATTTAGTGACATGGGAAATGTTCTAAGGGGCACAAAAGCAGAAAGGGAAAGTTGGTAACTTCCAATTAAACCTCATTGCCTTCATAGGTTTTCCTAGTGTCAGGCAGTGCGTTGGCCTTTCCATATCCCTTTGCCATGGTTTCAACACAGACAACTGAAATCTCTTTGTTAGATATCCATACAGTTACAGAACGAGAAAGAGGTTACACAATTCCACGTGGGGTATAATATTACAACTTAATCTTTTTGGCAATTAGAGAAGGGCAATTATCCTGATCAACTTATGTTTCCAACTTAGCAGTTTCTTTATTTTCTAGGCTTCATCACATACCTGGTAACTGAGTCTGCAAAAAGGAGTTGTGAAACAGCAAGTACAAAAGTCTGTAGGAAAAGTTTTGAGCAATGTACAGGCCATCTTAGGGTCAGAAGGTGTGGTCAGAATGTCCTTTGTTAAACAAAGTTATTTTAACCCAAGGGAACTGTCAAGTTTCTAGATTATAAGTGGTTCTCTCCTATATTTCATCATAAGATTAGCTAGCATCCTGCTAATTTATTTCCTCATCTGTAATGTGAGTATAGAGAAAAGTCCTGTTAAGCTTACATTATGTTTATGAAAATGAGGATGAGAAAATAAATATGAAAAGGAATGTAGTGTCCTACAAATACAAGGTAATGCTATCTGTATGAAGCCGGTGATAAGGGTGATGATGTCCCTCTAGATTTTATGCAGCAAGTACATTGACTTCATGACCTAGTAACAGTGTCTTTCCATTAATTGACTATTGACTGGAAAATTTTTTAGTTTCAAAATAATATCCTTGGTTGGGATAAACTGTAAAACAATGATTGTTTTTAAGGATTGGACTTCCTTTGTCTTTCAACAATTCCCAATTTTTCTATGAACATGAATATATCAAATACAGAGTGCAAATCTGACTCAATCAGGCCAATAATTAGGCCTACTTTAAACCTCTTTTCAAGAACAATAAATGGACTTTAAAAGGGGTTGTTTAAAAACCACATAAAAATTTATTGATATAGTTTGTTATGATAGCTTAATTTTGATACTAGTCTTCTTTATTAAAGACAACTGCAATATTCAGGAGCCCTAAAAGTAAATTAATATAATATTAACCAAAAACCAATGGAAATATCATTTTATATAATTAATATATCACAATTAGAAGGCAAGCAATGAGCAAGAGTATTTATTTTATTGAGTCAAAATGACTTCAAAAGGGGGACGGATGTGGCTCAAATGTTGGGCGTCCGTCTCCCATATGGAGGGACCCGGGTTCGATCCCCGGGATCTCCCAGTAAAAAAAAAAAAAAAAAAAAAAAAAAGACTTCAAAATGTCTATGTTAAAGAATTTTACTTAAAAATGTGTATTAAGAATATATAAACTAGTATATTAAAGAATGTATATTTATAGGGAATGTATTTATGTAAATTTATTGAAAAATTTAATAAATATTTACTGAATGTCTACTATGTGCAGGACACCTTGAGGGAATTAAGGGTACAGTGGAGAATAAAAGAGGTGGGATTTGTATTTTTTTTTCTAGTTGGTGGGGGGGGAGGGAGGATACAAGCAATAAACAAACAAAAAATAAATAAGATGATTTCCAAAAAAAACGTGCTGAGAAAGAAATTAAACAGGGAGATTTAAGGAGGCTTATTGGGGTAATGCTGATGTAAATTGGGTAGCCAAGGAGAGTGTTTTCTTCCTGAAGTGGTGCTATGTGACCTGAATGTGCCAACTTTGTGGAGACCTTGGGATAAATTGCTTCAAGCAGAGAAAGAGCAAATATAAGTGTTCTCAGTTGGGAGTAAGTTTAGTATGAATGAAGGCCACTTTTATTGGAATATAGAAAATGGGGAGAATGGTATGAAACGGGGTTGAAAGGTACAGAGCGATCTTATAGGTCATGGAAGGATTTGGGATTCTATCCTAATTGTAATGTTCAAACATTACAGGAGTTTAAACATGGGAATGACAGATTCCATCTGTGTTTAGGAAAGATCACTCTGTTGCTGCATGGAAAATAGCACGTTGATGTGCAAGAATGGAAGCCAGGAGACTGCTTATGAGGCTATTAAGGCAAAGAGTGAGAGTTCATGGTGGCTGGGACCCGGGTAAAGGCTGTGGAGATAGAGAGAAGTGGATGTGTTTGCTGATGCTGTGGGTAGGGGGTGGTGAGGGAAAGAGAGGAATTGAGGATTATGCCTGGGTTTGGTTTGAGCAACTGGATATTTATCTCATTACCAGGATGAGAAAGGTTAGGGAGGGAACAAGTTTAAGGCACAATTGTGGGTGTTGGTAGAAATGAAGAGTTAAATTTAGCAGTCTGAGATACCTGTCAACATCCAAGCAAAGATATCAACTGGCCAGTTGAATGTATAAATCTGAGAATTTATAAATTATTATATAAATGATTCAAGTAAAGAAAGTTGGAGCCTCTCATCCATCCCTAATCACTTCTTGATGTCAACACAAACAATTGGTTACTTGGGACTATTATCATCTATAAATATCACTAAGTTGGACACTATTATTTTACATTCAAGGGAATTATGTGCTGCTTGATTTCTGTGACTAATAGCCATGGGCAGACACAAAAAGATCGAATGTTGGTAGTTGTGGCATTCCGAAAAATGTACTAGGTTAGACATTGTGAGATGTGACTTTGGATCCTAACTCTGCCCCTTCCTGGATAAGTGTGTAATCTTGGGTCATAATCTCCATTTTTATTAAGGCTGATTTTGTTCCCGTCAGGTTATTTTTGGAATTTGTGGAGGCACTTTTTGTCGTTACATGATTGGGAAGTGCTAGATATTAGAGGTCCTGCAAAGTTCTGCATGATGAAAAATTGTCCCTTATTTCAAACAACTTTTGAATAACCCACTGGATGTTTATATATACATGAAAAACCTGAAGAGATCCTATATATTGCCATAGAGGCACTGAAATGATTGACTTTTAAAAATTATATATGTATGTGGGTTATATTATCTATATATTATACTTCAGGACAGTAGAGAGTGTTAAAAAAATGTTTGTTATTAAAAGGGGACATTGGGTTGAGAACCACTGACCTCTAACATGTTGATAAGAGGGGCTGTCATAGAAGGTGCAGGATGACCACATGGCCCAGGGCTCATGTTTATACTTTTTTTATGTTTATACTTTTGACAATATCTTCATCTGGTCACAGATTCACAATGGCAGGACTGAAAGAAAATGATCTTAAAACCTTGAACCTGGGACTCTATTCACCCACCAGTGTATTCTAAATTTCTATAATAAAACCTGTAATAATCTTGTGGATCATACAATGATGTTGCATTGAATTATTTTGTTTTAAAGTTTTAATTTGTCACAATAAACTATAATTTTTATGCTCTTTTCTAACTTTTCTTCTTCTTCTTTTAAAAATATACTGGTAGAAAACAAGAGGAGGTATCTAAGGCTCATTTGACCTCTGAGAAGCTCCAGTGATAAGATCCACTTCAAAGGACTATTCTGAAGATAAATTGAACTTTAATACTTTAATTAAATTCCAATACTATGGCAGGTGTTGGATTTCTAAAAATTTTGAGCAATTGAGACCACAGAGACTACTAGACTTCAACTGAAGTGTTTTTTCTTACTCAAGGTGAAGTCAGCATTTTTAGTTCTCTGCTACACACCAGGCTGTAGCTGACTGAAGGCAGGGGCGGTGCCTGTGTTCTCATCCTTGCATCCAGCACGCGGGCTGGGCCATAATAGGCTCTCGGTGAATGTTAGGGGAACTTATCTGAGATGTTGGTCTTGCTGAGCTGAGCTTGCTTCCCTAAACACACAAAAAACCCAATCCTGTGACACCCGGGTTTCAAAGAGAGAAAAAGATTGATTACAGAGCTACTGTGTGAGGCAGAAGGCAAAGCCTCAGTGTTGCCTCCTGGAACTGGAGATACTCCGAGGGTCTCATAGCATTCTGGTAAAGATGTGATTATGATAATGAGTGCAGTGGTCTGAGGTGACAGAATCTGGAGTGGAATTTTGATTGAGCATGCGCTGACAGGTGCATGCTTAGTCACAGGACACGAACCAAAATGACGGCCTTGACGTGATAAGGGGCGTATTTTTAGTATTAAAATAAGCTATAGGTTTCTATAGGTTAAGGTTCTGTGCTACTGCACATGTCTAGTGGGCCAATTCTGGCTGAAACTGGTTCTATGTAGGAGAAGAGAAGTTTGAGCTGGGATGGAATGACTCAGGTTTATTCATTAATAGTCACAAGGGATTGTTAGAAGGATCATAAAACTATTAAGTTAAAAAAACAGGATAAGGGGTTAGGCACAAGGTCACAAGATTATTATGAAGCTATTCCTTTGCAATTACAAGGGAAGGCATTTGGGTTATAGTTCAGTATTTTTCTGTATGTAAAGAAGGCTAGTAAGCCCAAGCAGTTAGTTCTTGGTTACATTGGCAAAGGGAATGTATTAATAAAACACCATCCTGGCCTCATGTTATTGCAATTGTTGCTGAGAACAATAGCTTCTTGACTTTTCTTTTAATGAAGGGTTACATCTGATCAAGACTACCTCTAGATTATAGCATAGCAATGTACAGGTGTGGACAATCAGACAGAAGATTTATTTGGATAGAGGTAAAGGAATAGCTAAGAATAACAACTATCTATCACTCAAAGGTGTAAGCCCCTGAAAAGGAGTAAATGTGAATACAACCTTGTCAATGTCAGTCCTCACCACACAGGCTGTAAACTCTGTGGAAGCAGGGACAGTGTCTATTTCCTAGCACAGGGCCCAGCACGTAGAAAGAGCTTCATAAATGCCTGTTGCATGCATGAGTTAAAAAAAGAATTTACCATATCAGAGGTCAGAGTGCACATTTGTTACAGATTATGAAGGAATGTCATCAGACTATTACCATTAACTATGGTCCATAGTGTACATTTGGTATATTTTTTCCATATACCCTCTATTATTAACACCATGAATCAGTATTGTACATTTGTTATAGTTCATGAGAGAACACTCTCATATTTGTACTGTTAACCACAGCCCATCTTCCATCACATGGTTCACTGTGTTATAGAGTCGCATGCCTTGTATAATCCATCCATAGTATACACTCAGACTCTCACTTTAATCACAGAGTTGTGCAAGTCATCACCCCAGTAAACCTTTGAAAGTTTTCCTTAGTCGAAAAGAAAAAATCCCATATCCCCCTCTTATTGACCCTTAGCATTGATATAGTACCTTCTTTGACATTGACACAAGAATATTACAATATTGGTGTTAACAATCATCCATAAGTTACATTAATAGTATTTTTCCCATGCATCACTGTATTCTTACCACCTTGTAATAGTGACGTACATTTGTTCTAGTTTATAGAAGAACATTCTTGTTTTTGTACTATTAACCATGTGTCTATCAAATTTTTAATAACAAAATGTAATAATACTCATAATTAAAATAAAATTTCATTCAATAAAAGTAGTAAGGTCTTTGGCCACAGTGTTGGCTAAATATTTGAACTTTTAAAAGACTTTCCACTCAGCTAAAGGTGTATTTGGTGCTATCATCATCATCATCATCATCATCATCGTTTTGTGGCTACATATTAACAAAGTTTATTTCGTTATTAATAATATAAATAAAATGAGTTACTTCTTTTCAATAGGTATGCTCTGGGGTTCTTTATATAGATCAGGTCTTTGTGTTATGTTTCTTGGCCAGAGAACAGGAGGTATTGTCCCAAGAATGCTGCATAGAACAGAAATAAAATATAAAACCAAACTCTTGCCTTGATCCTGCAAATGGTTTGTAAAGGTAGCTTGAAAGTATCCTATTATAACTTCCTGCTTAATTTTCCTTTTGTTCCAATATGAATATAAATTTCAAACACTGTTTAAAGGAGAAAAGGAGTCATGTCCAAATGTTTCAGAGAGATGATTTAGTTAGGATATAAAGAACACATTTCGGATGGTGAAATATTAGTGGAACCTAAAGAAAAATGATTAGTACTCTTTCCATATTATAACATGATTCTTAAGGGGGCTTATTTAAAAGCCTAGAAATAGCAGTGTTTTACTGACTAATGCCTACACAGGACTCATAAAGGATGCTGAATAGAAAAGGAGGAGGTTCAAATTCTTAAAATTTTTAAATAGCAAAGTTCCTGCCTGAGTATTGTTAATAACTTAGAAGTCTTAGAGAAAATGGCGATTAGATCAACACAAGGGAAATAGCAATGAACAGAATAGGAAGAGCAAGGAGCTTGTGCCAATGGAAAAATAAACAAGGCTTCTCAGAACCCCCAGTGACTCGTGTGTTCATGGTTTCAGCTTCTGGTCCCACTGGGTCAGGATGTCATTTCTGGCTCCTAGCCACTTCCCTGGATCCACCAGACTAAACTGGTAAGAGCCGCAAGGGCCAAAGAAAATGTCCATGGCTAATTTGGGATCTGTGAGAAATAGGCACAAGATGTTGGGTTTTGCCCCAATGAAGGAGGCAAGTTCATCCATGTAAGTAATATAATCCATCTGTATAGTCTATACCTTTGCCAAACTTAGAGGGAGAGGAGGAAACGCTACCATGAATATCCAAGCTCTATGCAGAAGCAAGTACAAGGAAAAAGTCTCATACCTTTTGATCAGTGGGAATCGAGCCCTTGTAAAATGAGACTATGTCTTGTTTATACTACACTTTGTAGTTTTATCAAAGAACTTTCATATTGATCTTATTTGGGCATTCCCCAATATTCTAAGGCAGCTGAGAAAGGCATTTTTATCTTTTTTTACAAATGGGATAAAGCATTTTTATCCTCATTTACAAACAGATAAATTGACTTTTGCTTAAGTGGAGTGATTAATACATGGCCACTGAGCTATATAGTGACAGAATTAGGACATAAGCCAGGTTCTCCTGAATCATCCTGAGTTTGCTGAGTCATTTTCATTAGAGGCATCTGTTTGAAGGCATCTTAGAGTTTCTGTGGACTTGTGAATGGAAGTCCACATCCATGTGCTCCCGAACTCCTCTGATTGCTAACCCTTTCCTTTCCCTTCTATGATATATTTCAGGAGCCATGGAGGGCTAAACCTAACTGTATAATGTAAGTTCCCAGTCCTACTGTTCACTCTGTGTCTTGCATATAGCAGGATTTAAGACAGAGTCAGGGAAGCTGATGTGGCTCAGTGGTTGAGCGCCGGCTTCCCACATATGAGGTCCCGGGTTCAATTCCCTGTCCCCGTACCTCAAAAGAAAAAAGAAAAAAAAAGAGGACAAGTCATGATAATAAACAAGTCTGGCATATAGCCAGCCTGTGATTTCTTTCTCCTTTTTGACAAGTTATGAATCACATTAGTAAATTCATTTTTTTGTCAATGTCCAGGAAAATAAAATCTTGAGCAAATGAACTGGTGATCATTTTTGAGACAAACATAAATTCACTCCCAGCCATCTCAGGACTGATCTCTCAGCAGTCATTTCAAGATTATGTGATGTGTTATAGCAAACAAAGGGAAATAGGCTTCTCTTTTTTAAGATGTAAGAAAAACATGAAACTTCATAGGAAATAATCCAGCTTTGCCAAAAAAAAAAAGGGAAGTTTCCAGCAGTTAAGATGTAGAACTTAGTGAAGCCCAAGTCTCTCTCTGGAGATCTAACAGTTTTTGGATGAGACTCAGGATATGGAATGTCCATAAGTCACCAAGGACACTGGAGAGCCGCAGGAGTCCAGATCCAAGTTGCAGCTCTCCCAGAAGTTCAGGCTCATTTGGGCAGAGGCTGACAGTTCTCTGAAACCCAGACTGAACCATTCCGGAGATACATGGAAGCTAATCTTGGGATCACCTTGAACAAGACTAGAATTCCCAGTCTAGCTCTGGTTCCTCAAGACCTGTAATGACTTGCTTAATTCCCTATTCCTGCAATCCCCACAGGTGCATCTCTTGAGCAGCCTTTGAAGTTCGGCCTTGCTGGAACCAGTCCTGTCCCTGGACAGAGGTGAGAGAGAATAGTAAAAAGAGACTGTGCTCAAGAGCCCACCAGCTTCTACTATTGGGATGCTTGCAACTGGCTCCTCTATCCTGTTACTCTAGTTATCCCAAACTGGAATGTTTTCCTTATCTTTCCAAGTATTTGCCTTGTACCTCATCAATTCCTTATCCTTTGGGTCTCTGCCTCGTCTCCTTTCTTCAGAGCCTAGGTTATAATCCTCATCCTCACAAGACATAACTATTTCACCCTTCAATGCCAGTATCTCTGGCCTGAACTCTAACTTCTTTCTGAGAGGAATTTCGTGCCATTACCTTCTTGGTTACTGACTTCCCAGAGCAACATCACCCTGCTACACATCTCTGCCTGGGTGAGGGGGAAGTAAAGAGGATTCAAGGAGAACACTGATGGGCAGGACTATAATGATGTGGATGTCAGCCTTGTGGAGTTGGCCCACGATATGCAGTGGCAGCTTGTAAGTTCCTGTATAAAAAGAAGAGCTTTTAAACCCCAGCAAGTCAGGGCAGGGCTGGAAACCCTGGCTTCCAAAAGAAAGCAAGCCTGCAAAGACTCCTTCATCTAGAAGTTTTATACTTCTAGGTTCAACTAAACTTTGCACACTAAACTTTGACATCTCTATTTGTTCTTCAGTCATTGCCTTGCTTAGTCTTATGATCTGCAGCTGCACACAACTGCATTCAAACCTAAGTGTGAATCTGATCCCATTCCTGCTCCTGGAGGATGAAGCCTGCCCTCCTTATCTGACCCCCAATCAAGTTTGTGGTTTTCTTTTGCTCTTTAAGAGACTATTCTCACTGTTCCTGTATCTTAGAAACTGATCATCTACTACACCGAATACATTCTGCTCTAATGGTCCATGGCTTTCCCTTGCCTAATACAGGCAAGGAAGAAACCAGTGGTAGAAAAGCCACCGTCTTTCCAGCAATTGTATTTTTTCCCATTAGTGTGGCCATCTGAAGATGGCTAGATATTGGCTTGGGAATGTCTTCTCTTATTAACCTTTCAATCATTGTCATTCTATTGAGGTGTTTTTTTTTTTAAGATTTATTTGTTTTTTACTTTATTTTATTTTTTAAATTTATCCACCACCACCCCTTCCCCAGGTGGTTCTCTTTGTCTGTCTGCTCATTGTTTGCTTGCCTTTTCCAGGAGGCACCAGGAACCAAACCCAGGACCTCCCACACAGGAGGCGAATGCCAATGGCCTGAGCCACACCCGCCCCGAACAAGCTGTGGCGTCTGCTGGCTTGTGACATCTGCTCGTTTAGGCGTCTGCTCATTGCAGCATGTGGCGTCTAGCTTGTTGCGGCAGGTGTGGCGGCTGCTCCTCTTCTTTAGGGGGCACTGGGACCCAAGCCCGGGACCTCCCATGTGGTAGGTGGACGCTCAATTGGTTGAGTCACATCTGCTTCCCAATTGTGAAACATTTTTAACTAATGATTAAAGAGCATCCTCAAACTATTACTACTAACCTAAGTATCTTACATTTAGTGTATTTTTCCTCCAATATCTTACATTTAGTGTATTTTTCCTCCAACTCACCCTATTATTATTATATCATTTATACATGAACATACATAAACAATAAGTGTGTAGTTAACATTGTGAACTTACAAAGCAAACATGCATAACATCATACAGGGGTCCCATACATCAACCCACCACCACACCTTGCATTGTTGTGAGACATTTTTTACAAATTATGAAAGAATATCATCAAAATCTTACTACTAACTATAGTCCATAGCTTACATTTGGTGTATTTTCCCCCCAACCCACTCTATTATTATTTTAAATATATATTTTTATTACAGAAGTTGTGTAAACTTACAAAACAATCATGCACATGTGCAGAATTCCCATACAACACCCCTCCATCAACATACCACACCATGGTGGAACATTTGTTACAGATTATGAGATAATATCATCAGACTATTACCATGAGCTGTGGTCCATAGCATACATTTGGCACACTTTTTCCATACTTCCCCATTATCAACACAGTACATCTTTGGCATAGATGCATGAATATTACAGTATTGCTGTTAACCACAGTCCATAGGTCACTCCAATTGTATTTTTCCCATGCTTCTCCACATTCCCACCACTCTGCAATAGTGATGTACATCTGCTCTAGCTCACAAAGGATACTCTTGCATCTGTACCATCAACTACAATCTTATCCATCTCTGGCTTTACTGTGTTATTCAGTCCCTAGATTATTCTCTAGCTTTCTTTCAATTGACACTTACATCCCTAGACTACCCTTTTCAGCCACATCCTATTTATAAACCAGCTGTTACCCACTATAATGTGTTACCATCAACTCTATACATTTCCATACTTTTACAGTAAAGTTAATTAAAACTTCTACATTAAGTATCAGTAGTCCGTCTCAGTCTTCCTCTTAATCTCCTTTAAGAATCCACCACCTACCACCAGGTCTTGACTATGTTTTCCTACATTTTCTTCTAGAAGCTTTATGGTTCTTGCTTTTATATTTAGGTTTTTGATCCATTTTGAGTTAATTTTTGTATAAGGTGTGAGATAGGGGTCCTCTTTCTTTTTGAGCTAATTTTTGTATAAGGTGTGAGACAGGGGTCCTCTTTCTTTCTTTTGGCTATGGATATCCAGTTCTCTCAGCACCATTTGTGGAATGGACTGTTCTGTCCAAGCTGGGTAGGTTTGACAGGCTTGTCAAAAATCACTTGACCATAGATGTGAGGGTCTGTTTCTGAAACATCAATTTGGTCCATTGACATGTGTCTGTCTTTATGCCAGTACCATGAATGTTTTTATCACTGTAGCTAGGTAATGTGTTTTAAAGTCTAGAAGTGAGAGTTCTCCAACTTCACTTTTCCTTTTTAAGATGTTTTTGGCTATTTGGGACACCTTACCCTTCCAAATAATTTCAATAATTGTATTCTACACTTATTTGAAAAATGCTGGGGGAATTTTTGTTGGGATTGCATTGAATCTGTATATCAATTTGGGTAGAATTGACCTCTTGATATTTAGTCTTCCAATCCATGAGAATGGAATGTTCTTCCAATTATTTTGGTCTTTTTTGATTTCTTTTAACAATGCATTGCAGTTTTCTGAATACAAGTGCTTTACATCCTTGGTTAAGTTTATTCCTAAATATTTGGTTCTTTTAGTTGTTATTGTAAATGGAATTTTTTTCTTTACTTCCTCCTCAGATTGTTCATTACTAGTGTCTTTTAAATTCTATTTCATCTGATATAAGTATAGCTACTCTGGCTTTTGTTTTTGTTTTTGTTTTTTTTGTTACTGCATGTATGGAATATCTTTTTCCAGCCTTTCACTTTCAATCTATTAGTATCCTTGGGTCTAAGATGAGTCTCTTGCAGACAGCATATAGGTGGTTCATATTTTCTTATCCATTCTGCCAGTTTGTGTCTTTTGATTGGGGAGTTTAATCCATTAACATTCAATTTTATTTCTGGAAAGGCAGTTCTTACTTCTCCCATTTTGACCTTTGGATTTTATCTATCATATTTTATTTTCACCACTCTTTTGAGACTTCTAGTTACTTTTATTGATATAATCTTCATTTCTAGACTTCTCATCCAAGCCTCTCTCTCCTGTCTTTTCTTTTCGGACTTTAGCACACCCTTTAGTATTTCCTGCAAGGACAGTCTCTTTGTTATAAACTCTCTCAGTTTCTGTTTTTTTTTGCTGCTTTCAGAATTTTCTCTTTGCCTTTGGCATTTGACATTCTGATTAGTATGTTTCTTGAAGTTGGTCTGTTCAGATTTATTCAGATGGGAGTACATCGTGCTTCTTGAACACAGATATCTATGTCCTTCAATAGGGTTGGGAAATTTTCTACCATTATTTCTTCAAATATTCCTTCTGCCCCTTTTCCCTTCTCTTCTCCTTCTGGGACACCCATGACATGTATGTTTGCACATCTCTTGCTGTCATTTAGTTCCCTGAGACTTTGTTCAAATTTTTCCACTCTTTTCTTCATCTGTTTTTTTGTTGTTGTTCAGTTTTGGAGGCCATGTCTTCAAGCTCACCAATCCTTTCTTCTGCCTCCTCAGATCTGCTGTTATATGATTCCAGTATATTTTTTATTTCATTTTTGTGTGACTTTCATTCCCATAAGATCTGCTATTTTTCTATGTATGCTTTCAAATTCTTCTTTGGGCTCATCCAATGTCTTCTTAATATCTTTAATCTCTTTAGCCATCTCATTGAATTTATTAAGGAGATTTGTTTGAACATTTATGATTAGTTGTCTCAACTCCTTTATCTCATCTGGAGGCTTATTATGTTTCTTTGACTGGGCCATATCTTCCTGTTTCTTGGCATGGATTGTAATTTTTTTTTGGTGTCTTGGCATCTGGCTTACTAGATGTATTTATTCTGGGTGCAGTTTCCCTCTTTCATTTAGGACTTCCTTGTCCTTTCTCTCTTGCTGGCTGTATAGTAGGAGCTGAAGATGTAGTTGGTGCTGTAAGCTGTGGAGGCTCAAGCAGCCCGCAATACCCCAGGGACTGTTAAAATTTAATCCACCTTTCTCCTTTGCTAGGGGTAGGGGCAGAGCCATAGCCATAGCCATATGTAATAATTCAAGTCGTGCAGGTCTAGACTGTAGTTGCCCAGAGAGACTGATGAAGCTTCACACCCTTTCCTCCCTTGCCTGGGGTGGGGGTGGAGCTGCAGGTATGGGCAGCAATCTGTGCTGTGTGGATCCAAAATGACTGCAGTTGCCCCAGTAAACTTCCGACTTTTCAGTCTGTGCCAGCCAAATGTGCCTGCAGTTACTCGGAGAGTCTGGTGCAGGTCCCGCCAGCTTCCTCCCTGCCAGAGGTGGAGCTGAAGCCTAGGCTAAGGTTGCAGTCCGATCTGGGTGGAAAGAAGTTGGTCCCTACCATCACTGTGATTTTCAAAAATCCCTGCTTCCCCTCCTGCCAGGGGCAGAGTGAAAATGGTGGCTACCGGCCTCTTTCCGACTTGGACAGGTTCAAACTTAAGCTGTTCTTAGGGTTATACTTTAGCCAGCCAGATTTACTAATCAGTAGCTGAAGTCAGTGGCCAACCATCTCCTCTTCCCCTGTTTTTGGGAAATGAAGCTTCCAACTCCAGCCACAGAGTAGCTCCTGAGGCGGCTTGTGCCACCAGAGTAGGATGATCATTGGCCTTTGCAGTGTGTCCTGTATTTTCCCGGAGAGGCCGGTGCAGGTCCCCCCAGCTTCCTCCCTGCTGGAGGTGGGGCTGGGGCTTGGGCTAAAGCTGCAATCTGATCTGGATGGAAAGAAGCTGGTCCCTACCAGCACTGTGATTTTCAGTCCTCCCTGCTTCCCCTCATGCTGGAGGCAGAGTTAAAATGGTGGCTACGGCCTCATTCTGACTTGGACAGTTTCAAACTTTAGCGCTTCTTAGGATTATGCTTTTGCCCGCCGAATTTACTAATCAGCAGCTGAAGTTGGTGCCCAACAGTCTCTTCCTCCCCCGCTTTTGGGAAGTAGCGCTTCTAATTCCAGCCGCGGAATAGCTCCAGAGGCGGTTTGTGCTGCCAGTGGAGGATGGGCACCAGCCTCCATGGCATGGAGTGCTCTGTTTATGAATCTTCTCTGCAGATGGGCAGTCTCCTCCTTCCATTCTTTCAAGGATGTTGCAGGATGCTCTTCTGGTCTCTTAGAGCCCCCAAACAGGTGCTTTAGATAGCTCTGGGTGATTACTAACTGCCCTGTAGCACAAGCTGATTCTAGGAGTTCCTTACTCTGCCGCAATTTTGCTTGTTGTCCCTCTATTGAGTTTTGAAATCACAATTTTATAAAGTTGTCATGCTCTTAAGAACAGAAACTCACAAATTTAATGAATGATCTTGGGCAATTACCCGTTCTATGGAGTTATATGTCACAAAATAACTCCTCTAATAACATCTTGCACTCTTGCATATGATGATTCAATGTGATATAGTTTAAATTTCTTATAAAATACAGCAGCAAAGAATATAGAATCATAGACTCTCAAGACTAGATGGGACCTAGGGTTTGTCATTTGAAATTAGGATTATTGTTTCCACAAAGACCCAAAGGCATTCTCATTAGCATCCATCTTGCTCGTCCATCAGCTTCTTTCCCTACTTACCCTTTATTATTTGTGCCACCCAGATGGCCTTCAGGTCAGTTGTGGGTTTGGGAACTGAACCAGGGTAATAACTGCCATGGTTGATGTATCAGTCAGCCAAAGGGGTGCTGATGCAAAGTACCAGAACTCTGTTGGCTTTTATAAAGGGTATTTATTTGGGGTAGAAGCTTACAGACACAAGGCCCTAAAGAGTCCAACTCAAGGTACCATAAGAGGTACTTTCTCACCCAAAGTCATTGGCCACATGTCAGAGCAAGATGGCAGACAATGTCTGTGAGGGTTCAGCCTTCCTCCTTCCTCTTAAGGCTTCATGGTCCCAGCTTCTTCCGGTCTCAGCTGTAGACTGGCATAAGGCTCACCTCTCTCCCCAGGGCTCATTTCTTACCTGGCTCAGCTGCTCTGTTCTCTTCACAAGGTCACCTGTAGACTATCAAGCTCATCTCTCTTCCCGGGGCCTCTGCTATGTCTAATGAGCTATCTCTCTTCCTCTGTGTTCTTCTTCTCTGTGTGTCTACTTCTGTGTGAAAGTCTGTTGTATCAGCCCACCAACCGGGGGGTGGGGGGTGGAGGGACATGCCCTAATGTCATGGTTGAATCAAGGCCCCAATCTTGATTTAATAAAGTAAAAGTGAAACCTCAGAATTCAATACAATCAAAGGGGCTTCACACCCAGAGGAACAGACCAGTTTACAAACATAATCTCTCTTTTTGGAATTCATAAATATTCTCAAACTGCCACAGTTGACTTCTCCTATAGAGGAGGCAAGATACCTTTAAACAAGGTATCGTTGTTTCTTCTTTTGATGATGGAGTAATGAAAGAAGGGGTAGACATACCCATATTCTGTTGCCAAAATGACACAGTCGATAGCCTCAAACACAGTCCCATCCTCAAAAATGGCTGAGGTCTCTGTGAATTCCTTCATGTTAGGCTTAATGGACAGGATGTCTCACAGAATGGGAGTTTGGAGCTCATCATTAAACACAGGCTCTTTCTTCAGGGTTCTGTATGGAAAAGAGAGACAGCCAGAACTGTAGTAGTTCCCCTTTTTAATTTGTCCACACATAAATAAATAAGGAAGAAAATTATGCAAGATTTTTTTTTTCATCCCAGGGAGTATTGTCAATATGGTTGAAGATCAAAACTGATGTAAAGCTCCATTGTGAAGTAAGAGAAGTTGTCCTTTGCTGGTCCCTTCTCTATTTCCAATGACCTTCCTCTTCTCCATCACAGAGCTCTCCCCATAATACCAGTCCCTATTAAAGCCTATAACAGGAAAAAATCCTAAATCTGCAGTACCAGGGTAGTTGAATTTTATCTTTGCTACTTATTAACTGTGAACTGTGATCAGATAAAAATTTCTTAAATTCTCTGTGCTTTTTCCTCATCTGATAATGATAATAACAGTTTTACCTACCTCAGAAGGCCACTGGAGACCTAAATAACATAAAGAATTTGCACGGTCTCTAGCACATAGAAAGTGCTCAAAAAATGTTAGCTGCTATTATTAATCCCATGTACTCCAAAACGGTCAGGAGGAAAATTAAAGGTGGGAAAACTGCAGGAAAAATATGAGCCATGTGCAGAAAAAGGCACAAATCCAGTGAGGGAGAGAGAATCCAGAAATTAAATAAGTCCAGGAGAAGGAATTGATCAATTTGAGCCTTTGGCAACTGAAGGGCTGGAAAGAGCCTTTGACAATGTTTTATGCAGTAAAATCCCTGGTGAGTGCAGAAAAATCTGAATTTAAGGACAAACTTGAATAAAATAGAAAGAAAGGGCTTCGTTTCTGCATGACTGTAGCAGCTGTGAGAAAGACCCGCAGGTAGATTCCATCGGGGAGGAAAATCAAGGCAGACAGTGAGATTGATGGGAATCCTAGCTGGAAAAAGACTGGACTCATTTGCACTTCTAACTTGACATTTATCTCAAACCCACTCTCTAAAACACACTCCAGTCAGACTTTCACTCCCACCACTCCATTGAAACTGCTCTGTCAAGGCTGCCAGGGATCTTCAAGTTGCCAATTCAAACTTCAACTCTCAGTTCTCATTTTATTCAACTTAGCAGCAATTGACACAGTTGATGGGTTTTTCCTTCATGAAACACTGTCTTCATTTTGCTTGCAGTTTATCATTCGCTTTTGGTTCCTTTCCTAACTACCTGGTTGTTCTTTCTAAGTCTTCTCTTCCTGACGTCTAAACAACATGTTGCAGAACCCAACCCTCAGATCTTTTTTCTTCTCTATCTATACCCATTCTGCAAGAGATTTTGTCTGATTTCATTTTTTTAACTACTCTGTCTATTCTGATGACTCCACAATTTTTAATTTACAGTCTGAACCTCTCTTTTGTCTTGTTTGTCCCTCTGCCACTCAACATTTCTCTACCTGAATGACCAATAACCATCTCAACTTTAATGTTTAAAATCAAACTCCCACTCTTCCTCACAAACCTGCTCCTTCTACAGTTTTCCTCATCTCAAGATATGTCAGCTCCTTGCATCTTTGCTCAGATAAAAAATCTTGAAGACATCCTTGACCCGTTTCTTGCTCTCATACCCTTTCTCCAATCTAGAAGAAAATCCCACTTGGTTCTACCTTCAAAACATATCCAGAATCTGGTCACTTCTGACCACTCACCAGTAACAGTTTCATCATCTCTCATCTGGGTTTTTGAAAATAGCCTCTTAACTGGTCTTTTTACTTCCTCCCATGCCTTACCCCTTGGTGAACAATGCCTGCTAAGGCTTCCCAATGCATCCAGAGAAAAACAATGGCCTACAAGGCCCAAGGCTCTTTAGATAATTTCCCCCCTCTGGCTTCAACTCCTACTATTCCATCATCAGTCTTTTTTTTTTTTTTTTACCGGGAGGTACTGGGATCGAAGCCATATGGTAGACGGATGCCAAACCTCTTACTCCGGGCAGAAAGGCTCTCTTGCTGTTCATCCGTCAAGCCAGTCAAGGCTTTGCATGGACCTCTTTGCCCTGGCTTCTTCCTCTGTCTGGAACACTCTTCCCACATAGCCACATGGTTCATTTCATCATCTCCTCCAGGCTTTTGTTAAAGTTCTCCTTTTCAGTGAGGTCTGCTCTGAGAATTCTAAAATTATCTGCATGGTTCTCCCCATCACCTTTCTTTGCTTTATTTTTTTCTCCACAACACACATCACCATATGATCTTCTGCTATTTGTTTATTGTTTACTTCCCATTACTAGACTGTAAGCTCCATTCTGAGGATGGAATTTTGCCTGTTTTGGTCACTACTGCATTCACAGGGCTGAGAACAGAACCTGGCATATAGTAAATGCTTAATAAATATTTGTTGAATTAATGACTTCACTTTGCCGCAGTGTGTAACATGGGTCTTTTTCACCCCGTGTTGAAGTAATTTCTAGCAGGTGACTGGCTTGGGTGAAGCTATAGTAGAGAGTGAGGAGGAGACTGAAGATGCAAACACTGAGGATATAGTTCAGCGGGAGGGCTCCGTTTAGGGGTGGGGCAGTGTAGTGTGGGTGCAGCCCAGGGAGACTCCTCCTGCTTTGTGAAGCTTCCCTTTGCCATTATAAGAGAAGCTCTAGAGCATGGTGGCTAGAGTGAGGGGCTCTGAAGTGAGCGGATCTGGGTTTGTTTTGAATCCTGGTTCTACTTTCTGACTGTGGGACTTTGAAAAAAGTCATTAATTTACACTGAACCTCAGCCTTTTCACCTCTAAATTGGCACTAATAACAGAGCCCTCCTCATGGAGTTGTTATGAGGATTAAATGAGAGAACGCACATAAAGGCTTTAGCGTAGGCTCTAGTATGTATTAAGTACTTAAAACATATTGACTATTATTATCATTACTCCAGAGACTAATAACTCATGTGTTATTACAGCTATGAAAATCTGGTAAGGATTGTAGGAAATCACTTTTAATATTTGCAGCTCTTTGTCCTCTGAGATATGAGTTGTGATTACTCCACTAACATTATTTTGAAATGTTTGGTGGTTACAACACATATTAGACTTGTTGACACAGAAATAACAGTGAACAGGCATATATTTTACTCTGCTTACCTCATTTAAAGGCACAAAGCCATGGTTCCCACGTTTGAGATGGCTGTCGGTAAGTTGTACTTGAGGAAGCTTTCAAATTGGGTGATAAAGAGCGTATCCCTCTTTAGGATTGCCATCATCCCAGACCTGGCTCATCGCCCAGCAGCTACTTCTTGAGCTGATGATGACCTTAATAAACACCAATTCAACCATGAAAGTAGTGACTATAGTGGTTGTGCTATGGCCCCGAGATCCTCCTTCAGGGCTGGATTTTTTACTCCAGCTGCTGGGAGTGTTATGCAATGGCAGCCCTCAGCTGTCAGTCCCCTTTGGGAGTGGCCTTGGCTGAAAAGAGTGGTCTCGTTCACTAGGTTCCCTGCGCCCACTGACTGGTTGCCGCAGGAGTGTAAAGGCCCAGCCTTCTCACCCCAACTTGGGACAGTTCTGTGGGTCCACCCCAGCTTCACAGTAAAGTAAATGGAAGCTTCTTTACCTTTTTGCAGAAGTATTGATCCTGAGAACACTTCCAAATACACTAATCTGCATCTAAGCATCTAGACAAATTTTCATATTTTAATCAGATCTTCTCCAGTGGACATAACCAATAATTGAATTCTAGTCATAGTTCCCTTAATGTTTAGCCGATGAATGTTGTTTACAAACAATTACAATACCAAAATATGGCAATTGAACTAAAATGCTCACTGCCATCCTGAAAGAAGGCAGGAGATTGGGAATCAGAAAGTCTTACATTCAAATCCTGGCTTTGCCACTTACTAAAGATATGACACGAGACAACTTTCTTTATCTTCTCTAACCTTCAGTTTCCTTATTCCTTAAATAGAGACAATAAAAGGCTTACTATGTGTTAGCTTGTACATTGTACCCAACATTGCATGGCATGTAGTATGTGCTCAGTAAATATCAGTTTCCTTCTGTTATGTTAATTCCTAGTAGTGTACTTTTTCAAGCACTTTATTACAATTTTACTATATATTGTCACGTCAAGGCACTTCTTGAAAGGAAAGCTGGACAAATAAGAAGAGACTGAGAAAAGTTTGGTAAATTGAGAGCCTTTAAAATTGGTCTTTCTTCCTTCTAATTTACCCTATACACACTTAACAGAAGAGTCCCTTAAAACTATGGTTTCATTATATCTTTCCTGAACTCAAGAAACTAAAATGATTTACTATTATTTATGAAGAAATCCAAATTTGTCATTTAGCCTGTCATTCAAGTCCTTAAATACATGATATAACCTGACTCTTTCTTTCCTATTTCAATTCCCATAGCTGTTACTGGATAGCTCTGGTTTCTAGAAAACGAGAAAAGTACATGGTTCATGCCGAGGCATGGACTGCGGGCTTCTGCAGAGTGAATTGTGCATGTGGGAACCCAGGTCAGCGCTTGTTAAAGTCTGTTTGCTGTTCTGATTGGTTGCCCCACCTGTCATTTCTCAGGCAGACAATGGTGAGGCCTTTTGAGGATATCTGGGCCTTTCCCTTGACCCCAAACAGGATTCTCATTCCAAATGAGATTCTCATTCCAGGGTCTCACGGGATCCCTCAGGAGGCTTCTGGGTGGAGTCTCATGGCCATGTTGTCTGTTGGCCATGTTGTCTGTGGGCCATGTTGTCTGCTGGGTCTTCAGCTGTGACCCAAGTCATCCCTTTCCCTATGCTCACCTGCATCATAGCTACTCTGTTCCTTGGAATCAGAAGACCTGGCTTTCAGTCCTCTCACACTTCAGTGGCTCAAACATCAATGTCTTCTATGACTTCCAAGAAGACAATTAATATCTCTTGTCCTTAGTTTCACTTTTCTGTAAATTGGGCATTAAAAAACCTGGACTTTCTTTCTGCATTCAAAGTGGCTAATTTATTTGAAGGTTCTTGAGCACCATAATGCATTATATAAATGAAAGGTGTTATTTTTAAGAACCTTCATTCCAGCAAGATGAATACAATCAAATATTGTCAAGTCAAATATACAAGTCAATTATGCAGTGCTCATTCCAATCTCCAGACCTTGGCTCATGCTGTTTTTCCTGCCTGGAATATAGCCTGCCACCTCTTTAGCCATATGGTTTATATTTATCTTACAAGGACTGGTTCAGGTCTATCCCCTTTGTGAAGCCTCCCTTGCTACCACAGTCTACAGTTCTGCAATCATTGCTTTTAGTGCCTGAATCACTCATTAATCTTTTACTCCAGCGGCAGCTCTTGTACTGTTGCAGTGTTTTCTACTTAATTCTTGAGTTTATGTTTAACTTATAGGATGTCCATGTATTATGTACCCAAATAGATTTTAAACTCCTTGAGGAGAAATGTCACATAGTCCATTTCTTTGTATGCCTCCATGCTGCCTAGTATGGTGCTTTGAACAGATGGACAGAAATATGCTTTTATGCCATTTGTACTGTTGTGATATTGCTTCACTGATGGTAACACTATGATGCATAATGGGCCTATGGGAAGGCCTGGCATGACATCAGTAGGCATGAGGTCTGGAGAGGAGATTCTGTCTCTAGGATTCTGGGCAATCAGTCCATAAAGGCTCTTTCAAAGCCGGTAGGTGACATTTGTTCCAACTCCTTATCATATCCTAAAAGACCCCATATACCACTGCTTTATCTCCCCTCCAACCTTTCCTCAGACCAATCTTTTCCATACTCATTGAGTTCTGGCCATGAGGATCTTCACTCAGTCTCTTGAGACTCTAAGCTTCTCCCTGCTTTGATACCTTTCTTCTGGAGTCCTTTTCTGACACAGTGCCTATTTCTCAACTTTGGCTGTTAGTTTAAATGTTATCAACTCAAAAGGGCCTTTCCACTTCCCAATCTGAAATAGGTCACCCCTATTATTCTTTGTTATAGCATGCTGTTCTTTTTTCCCTAATACTTTTCAACATTATCAATGATATGTTTGTGCATTTACTTATTTAATATCTACTTTCCATTCTAGATCTTGAGTTCTAGGGCAGAGATCATGGATGTTTTCTTCATCTCTCTCTTGTCAGCACCCAAGCATCAATCGCTCCTCAGACTCCCAGTGTCTGGCGCATAGTAGGCTCTTTACAAATATCAGTGGGGTGAAAGAAGGCAAGAATGAATGAATATAGAAATTTATATTGCTTAAATCATGTTAAAATGCTTTAACTCCTTAAAAAACCCAAAACATAGGTTGTTTGCATCCCTTCTTATTTCTCAGTATATATATTTCATATTTTCTTTGTGTTTACCATGGAGCAAACACTAAATGTACTACAATCATTTTTCATTTGATATCAACTTAACTCCAATAGCAGACACAAACACTGTTCCCATACCCCACTGTCCCCAACCTTTTTGTTGTACTTGCTACAGATTATGTCTTTATACATATTAAATTCCAAATCATAGATTTATCATTTATTTTTATGTATTTGCATTTTAGAAATATAAGAAGCAATAAGCAGATTCACATACCAAAAATTCCATACAACAGTACCGGCATTTATAATTATCCATATGATTAACTTAACCAGAGGTCTTTGTTTCTCTATGCTTCTTTGAACCAATGTCTAGTGTCCTTTCCTTTCAGTCAGGAGAACTCCCTTTAGCATTGCTTGTACAGCAGCTGGTGATGAACTACTTCAACTATTGTTTGTCATGGAATGGCTTAATCTCCTTCTCAGTTTTGCAAGTTAGTCTCACTGAATATAAAATTCTTAGTTGGCAATATTTTCTTTCAACACTTTAAGTATTTCATCCCACTGTCTTCTTGCCTCCATAGATTCTGATGAGAAATCAACACTTAATCTTATTGGAACATAACATTTCATTTTTCAATTGCTTCTTGTAGAATTCTCTCCTTGTCCTTGGCATAGTTTGACTCCTATGTGACTGGATTTGGTTCTCTATGATTTTAACTTGTTTGAGGTTCTTTGGGGTTTTTTGAATGTGTATACTCATATCTTTCATTATCTGGGCAGTTTTCTGTCATTATTTCTTTGATTATTCTTTCTGTCCTTTTCTCCTTTTCTTTTCCTTCTGGGACTCCCATAATGCATATATTGGTATGCTTTATAGTGTCCTACAGGTCTCTTAGGCCCTTTTAACTATTTTCATTCTTTTTTTTTTTTCTGTTCCTTAGCCTGAATCATATCAATTGTCTTGTCTTAGAGTTCACTGATTCTTTCTTCTGCCAGCTCCAATCTGCTGGTGAAACCTACTAAAGAATGTTTCATTTTAGTTTTGTGGTCTTCAACTGCAGGGTTTCTGTTTGGTTCCTTTTTAATATTTCTATCTCTTTATCCAGATTCTCATATTGTTCATGCATCATTTTCCTGATATCCTTTAGTTCTTTCTTTGTATTTTCCTTTATCTCCTTGAGCATATTGAAGATCATTTTTAAAAGTCTTTGTCTGGTATGTCCAATGTCTAGTTTCTTCATTGATGGTTTCTGAATTTTTATACTCTTCCTTTGGATGGGCCATCACTTCCTGTTTCTTTGTCTTGTAATCTTTTGTTGCACACTATAAATTTTGACATTTTAATGTGTCAACTCTGGGATGTTTTCTCTGAGTTCTCTTTTCCTTAAGTTCTTATCTAGGTATTGATATGACAGAGATTTCCTTGACTGCCAGGAGCTAACAAAAACAAAGAAAACAATTAAATTAGAGAAACCATCTGGCCTCCTAGAACTTCTGACCTCCAGAACTGTGAGATAATAAATGGGTATAGTTTTCAGTGCTGCTAAGCTTGTAGTATTTGTTATGCAGAAACAGCAATCTAATGCAAGGCCAAAGGTGAAGTATTGGAAACAGCCTGAAGTTGGAGAAAATTGTGTAATGTCTCACCAAGAGAGGAGTTTCATAAAAACAACAACAAACAAACAAACAAACAAACAAAAAAAAACTTTTGAGATAGATTTGAGGTGCCTTGGCAGCTTTGGCTGCTAAAGGATAAAAAGTTTTCCTAGTGATGCCACATTGATTGGTCTTCAACTTTCCTTATGTTTCTAGGTCCCAGAAGGCCATGATTCCTGAGAAGGGAATTGCAGTGTCAACTAAACACACCATTTACAACTTGCTTGCTTTTTTTTTTTTTTTGCTTGTTTTTTAAATCTATTAATATATCATGTACATCTCACTGTGATAAGAATTACAGATTAATATATCCTTTTAAAAACCTACATATCATATATAGGTGATAGATGCAGTTTAGAAAGATCCTGGCTTTGAAGATGGAAAGGGCCACGTGACAAGGGATGCTGGTGACCTCCAGGAGCTGAGAGAAATCCCCAGTTAGCTAGAAAAGAAATGAAGGTCTCAGTCCTACAAACACAAGGAACAAAAGTCAGCCACCAACTTAAATGAACTTCCTTACCAATTTCCTACTCATTGTTTTAGTGTATCTTAAGATCCATATGTATAAACTGGTTCTTTTTAATTGGCCCTATAGAAAGATTATAAGAGAAAAATGATATAGATAAGAATTGTGCTTTTAAGTATGATAATTTTTGGGGGGAGGGGGTGAAGGTGATCAACAAAGAGCCAAACTCTGCTTATTTATGAGTTTCCTTCTGTAAAATGAAAGTAACTTTTTTTTTATTACAAAAGTAATGCAGACTCCTGGTTAACGTTGACAGATTATACAGATACATCTATTTTTTCTTTCTCCCAAAACTCTACTAAAATTACTGTAAAGATTTCAGAAGTAAGGACCCATAAGGGTAAAAGTAAAGTAGATAAAAAGTATTAATGACTTTTTGGAATATAGAACAAAGATGAATGAATGACCAGAGAAAGCTTTCTTGACCTAATTAAATGGGAGACTAGATAGAATAGCATTAAAAGACATACAAGGTCTAAAATCTTTTATCTCACATGCATTATTTCTCAGGAAACTACTGGAGGGTGTGCTCCACTAAAAAGAGAAGATACACCATGTATTAGTCTGCCAAAGCGGTGCTGATGCAAAGTACCAGGAATCAGTTGGTTTTATTATAAAGACTATTTATTTGGGGTAAAACCTTACAGTTACAAGGCCCTAAAAAGTCCAACTCAAGGTTGCTTTCTCACCAAATCAGTTCCCACATGTTGATGTAATATGGTCACTGATCTCTGCCTGGTCTCTCCTTCCTGGGCTTCTTCTTCTTCTTGAGGCTCCCTGGGCCCAACTTCTTCCCAATCTCAGCTGTAGGCTGGCATAGGGCTTGTCTCTCAGGCTTTCCTATATCAGTCTCGACTCTCTTTACAATCTCAGCTGTGAACTATCAGGCGAATGGCTTATCTTTCCCTGGGGCCCCAGGATAAAAAATGACAGAGCTCTCTTCCGGTGTGTCTTCTTGAGTGAGTGTCCATTTATATCAGCCCACCAAGGGGACAGGTACTCAATCTGAGTCACATCTTACTGACATGGTCAAATCAAAGCCCTAAGCTTAACAGGTAATTTAATCAAGGACTCCTCAACTGGATCCAATATAATCAAAAGGGTGTCACATCCAAAAGAATAGATTAGTTTACAAACATAATCTTTCTCTTTTTGGGATTCATAAAATAATCTCAAACTTCCACACACCAAATAATAGGAAGATGTAGGTTCCAGAAGATAGGGTTATCTAGAGTAATAGCAATGTACCTGGCCTAGATAGGGTAAGGAAAGACACTCCAAAAGAATATCTTTAAGAGACACTTAAGAGAAGAATTAAACTGTTGAAATACCAGATGTGTTTAAACATATTGAGACAAGATTCATTTCTGTGGGAGAGCTTGGGGGATGGATTAGAGATAGTATTTGTGAAATGAAACAAAATACATAAGTAAAATTCTAGTGAAAACCATAAGATGTTCAAGAAAGGATCAGGAATTAATTATATTTACAGTTATAACTATGTAAGCATGAAATGTTATTTAAACAAAAAAAATTGATAACACTGTATGAGGAAGGAGGTGATGGAAAGTTTTGTGTATGGGTATGTCTTTTGTTCCATATAATCTAAATGATTGTTGCTTGTACATAGGATTAGTCAAAACAAAATTTAAAGGTTGTGAGGAAATTACCAGAAATGAGTAAAATGGGCCAAAAATGAATGCAGTATGGGGAGATCTATTGTTGCCTGATCTTATTTTTCAAAAGACAGATTTCAAGATTTTCCTATGAAGCATTATGATTTAAAAATATTGGCTCAAAACTAAAAACAAAACTGTGTGGATCAAATAAAATAGGCCAATTATAGTATAAATTAAGCTACTTTGTCACCTCTACAATATAGAAAACTATTGATTTTTATTTAGTAATTTTGTAATCATCCATCTGAATTTATTACCTTATTGTTTATAACAATTTTCCAATTGTTGCCTGTGGCAGTTTGATATTATTTAGGAACTTCAAAAAGAGAGATTATGTTTGATTATGTCTGTTCCTCTGTGCATGTTAACCCTTTGATTGTATTAGCTTCAGCTGAGATGTCTGATTAACAAATGTTAAGATTAGCGCTTTGATTCAACCACATTATTAGAGTGTGACTGAGCATTGAGTTCCAGCCCCCTTGGTGGGCTGATAAAACAGACTCTTACATGGAAGTAGATAGACAAAGCAGATACACAGAGAATCCTGTGGCCCTGGGGAAGAGAGATGAGCCTGATAGTTTACAGCTGACCTTGTGAAGAGACCAGAACAGCCAAGCCTAGAAAGAAATGAGCCCTCCAGCCTACAACTGAGATTGGAAGAAGCTGAGACCATGGGACCTTAAGAGGAAAGAGGAAAGCTGAACCCTCACAGACATTGTCTGCCATCTTGCTTCAACATGTGGCCAATGACTTTGGGTGAGAAAGTCCCTCTTATGGTACTTTGAGTTGGACTCTTTAGGACCTTGTGACTGTAATCTTCTATCCCAAATAAATTCCCTTTATAAAAACCAACAGATTTCTGATACTTTGCATCAGTACCCGTTTGGCTGACTAATAGAATGCCTTTGAATTTTCTTAGCATAAAACCATATAGGCAGCCAATGATCATTTTTCCTTTTTTCTATTTTTGGCCTTTTTATTTCTAATCTTTGTTTTATTGCTTTGGCTCAGACTTCTGTAAGAACATTAACAAATCTTTAAGAGAGAATTTTACATTTTCCTGGTGGCAGTGTTTTTCTCTTATTTGTTTTGTAATAAATTTCTATTTTATTGCATTTTTTAACAGAGAATTTCATCTTAGCTATTTATATTTTTTGAAGTTCATTGAGGCTTTTTGGTTAAAAACTCATTTTTTACAAATATTCCCTGGGCACTTGAAAATAAGGTATATTTTTTCTTTTTAAAGTACAGGATTTGTTGTATAGCAACTAGAGATCTTGTTGTTTTAAAAAATTTCTCCAGTATACTGTCCTGCATGACATTGCAGTGATTGATACAGGCCATTGTATATTTTGTCATAACCTACAAAATTGTGTGGGACAGAGTGTAAACTATAATGTAAACTCTAATTCATGCTTAGTACAATGCTTCAATATGTGTTCATCAATTGTAACAAATGTACCACACTAATGAGGGATGTTGTTGATGTGGGAAAGTGTGGGAGGGGAAGGGATTGAAGCATATAGGAATCCCTTATATTTTTTAATGTAACATTTATGTAATCTAAAGCTTCTTTAAAAATTAAAAAATTAATATAAAAATCCTCCAGTAAGACAAACAAAAAAATAAGTGAAACAAACAAAAGATAAAGAACAAAAACAAACAAACAAAAAAATTCCTTCATATTTCTTCTTATTTTTTTGTTTACTTTAATATCAGGGTCTAAAGTTTTGATGCTATATTATTTGGTGCAGAAATATTCAAGACAGAACTACTATGTATTTTATTACTATAAAATGTCTCTTAAAATCATGTTTACTGTTTTATTTTTTTTCTTACATTCAATTTTGAGATAAATATCATAAAGTCTGCTTTCTTTTTATTTATATCTTCTGAATCATTTTGTTTTAGTCTTATCTTAAATGGAGCACGTACTGGATGATTAAAAATAAATGAATACTTTCCAAGTTTATTACGCCATAACCTTCTTCGTGTGGAAGTATGTTAATAACTTCATGTTTGTTTCATCTCCTCCTTGCAGCCTTGAGAAAATGAAGGAATGCATCATCGCTATCATTTTAATCATTTACAGAAGGTATAGGATGAATTAGATTACAGTACTTATTTGTGTTGAGTGACATCAGAGGTACATATATTTGAATGACTGTTTGGCTATTTATAATATTCTCACATCATCATTTCTTTGCCTTAGAACTTTGTATATATTGCCCCTCATTGTTTTAGCACTAAATGTTACTGTGGGAAAGTTGTAAGTCAGCCTGATTTTTGTCCACTTAGAGATGTGTTCATTATTGCTGTTGTTTTACTGCCTAAAGCCTTCTTTATTTTGAGGTCCAGTGTCTGTCTTGTTATCTGACTCAATAATCTTTACCAACATTTCTGGAGGCATTCTGCCCTCAGAAGGATTGAATGGAAGAGGGACCCCTGAAAGAAGGAGGAGGAGGCAGAAGGGTAAAGCTGAGGTAGTAGGCAGCCTGCAGACAATGAAGCTGGAATTTTGGTCTGTCATCTTTGGAACTTTCTTAGTAGCACATTGGGATAAACAAAACATTTTTTTAATACTCATTGCATGTTTTAAAATTAATTAAAGAGACAATAACAGAGCAACATTCACTCAAGTTCAAAATCAATTGCATTGAAATAACATGTATGAATCTCACAAATACAATGTTAAAGGAAATAAGCCAAACATAAAAGAGAACTTACTGTATGATTCTAATTATATAGAGTTCAAAAATAGGAAAAAGTAATCAATGGCACTAGAGCCCAGCACGTGGTTACACTTGGGTAGGGGCAGTAACGACTGAAAGGAAGTATAAGAAGAGACTCTAGGTATCTTGGCAATGTTAGAGCTCTTGATCTGGTTGCTGGTAATACAGTTATGTTTTCACTTTGTGAAAATTCATCAAACTGTACATTTATGAATCATACATTTTTCTGTATGTACATAACACTTCAATTTCAAAAAATTAAACTTTATTTCACTGATACAAATTAAGATGCATATATGTACAAAAAGCATTTCAAAGGAAACAGCTCAAGAGCCTAGTCAACTGCAAGTGCGATATAGCCCATCACTCTGCATAACAATTGTTTTAAATGCCTAATGCATATTAAGAATTGCAGGAACCACAACAAAGTTGCAAATAATTCCTCCCTGGTTTCTGTATCAAACCACATCTTTCTTGTATCCATTTTGGGACATGTCACCCTAGGGGAAACATTGTCAAACCATGGGGCATCAGGAGGAGAAAGGACATCCAAAACAAAGAGGAACCTGGAGAAGTAAAATGAGGAGAAATCAAGAGATCTAGGATGCTTAACCTGAGGACTTGCTCCTATTTCCCAGTCCCTCCCTCCAGCCCCAGCCTCACCCCATGGAGCAACGAGCAGGGAGCAGATGTGGCTTAAGCGGCTGGGTACTCGCCTCCCACATGGGAGGTCCCAGGTTTGGGACCTCTGAACGAGCAGACACAGTGAGCAGACAGGTGACAGAGCCATCTTGGGTGGGTGGGGGGTATAAATAAATAAATAAATAAATAAATAAGATTAAAAATTAAAAAAAAAAAAAGAAGGCAATTCCTTCCATCACTGTGATTTTCAGCCAGCCCGGCTTCCCCTCATGCCAGGGGCGGAGTTAAAGTGGAGGCTACTGGCCTTTTTCTGACTTGGACAGGTTAAAACTTTAGCTGTACGTAGGACTGGACTTTAGCCAGCTGAATTTATTAATCAGTAGCTAAAGTCGGGCCCTGACCATCTCTTCCTCCCTGACCTTTGGGAAACGGAGCTTCCAACTCCAGCCAGGGACTAGCAAAATGGGTGTCTTGCTCTGCCAGCGGGAATGGGCACTGACCTCTGCAGTGTGTAGAGCTCTACACACAACTCTTCACTGCAGATGGGTGGTCTCCTTCTTCCGTTCTTCCAAGGATGTTTCAAGATGCTCTTCTGGTCTCTTGGATCCCCCAAAGACGTGATTTAGATAGGTCTGGCTGATTACTAACTGCCCTGTAGGATGGACTGACTCTTCGAGCTCCTTACTCTACCGCCATCTTGCCCCTCCCTTCAACAGAAATATTTTTGAACTTATAATTAAGTTCCATGTGATAAAGTGTGAGTTTGTGCTGGTGGGTGTGCATGTGCACTTATGTGTTCGGTTTTTAATATTCTTTAGCTGATAAATATTGGGAGTTGCAGGACCCTCACTGCCCCTTCCTCCCTCTTCAATGCCTACCCTGAGGCATTATGAGAAGCTTCTTGTGAGGTTGCCATCTGTGGATTTGCTTGTTTGGTCACTCTCCTCCTGTTCTGCAGCATCAATATGTTCAGGAAGTTTCCCATGGCCATCCTGCATTCCCCAATGTTGGTCTAAACAAGGTATCATTGGCAATGTCCCTCAGTGTGAGCTAATGGTCCTTGATGCTTAGGAATGGATTTTCACTAGAGAAATGAGTGGTGTTCAATGCATCTGGGCTGAATAAAACACATTAAAGATGCTCACAACCCTTGCAAGAATATGTTGTAAGAATCCACTTAGCTCATTTGCCTTTATCATGGGGTAAGCACCTAAGACGACTCCTAAGTGGTCCTGTTCCAAACATCAAGTTAGAAAATACTTCAATTGGTAAATCAAATTGCAAGATTAAGTGAATTCCACCTGTAGAATAGTTCTCACCTAAAAAGACAGAGGACTTGGACACTCTTGAGCATGCAGAACAGGTTGCGTGAACTCTCTTGTGCCACTTACTGATAATTGTTTAAAATTATCATCTTTAAATATGGCAGATTTTGGTTTGAAACTTGCTTCCATCATAAGCTGATAATAATGCTGTGGAAGATGTTAACCCATCTTTA